>JAOTOM010002532.1:5000-32500 GCA_034440615.1 Ashinkailepas kermadecensis
GGACGCCCAACTGGTGGCCACAGACATCAACACCACCTGGGCCAAGATCGGCTGGCGTCGTCTGACGGAGGACGAGCTGCGCTATATCGACGGCATCCAGCTGCGCTACAGAGACGTCGACGTCGATGCGCAGGTGACCACATAGCAGACGGGGCAGGGGCGGCCGCACGCTGAAGCTGTGCTGCGGACGGCGACCCGTCGGAGACCTGACCCTATCTCCGATGATGGCTCTGCTGGGGGGGGACGTGCCCCGTGTATGGCCTGACCCTGACACTGACCCTGACCCTGCAGGTGTGGACTATGACCGCTCCATGGCCTGACCTTGACCCTGCCTCTGCAGGTGTGGACCATGACGCCGTTCATCCATCGCGAACTGACCACCTACGAGCTGACCGAGCTGAAGCCGGGCACAGGTTACGAGGTGGATATCGTGCTGATGCCCTTCCAGACACAGAACACCGAGATGGTCTCCGAGCGGCCCCTGCGCATCCGGACCCCGCCTGTTGTTAGTAATATTTGGGCCTGTCATCGGTTAGTCCATATCCGGAGCCCACATGTCATTCGTTAATACAAATTTGGATCCAGTGTCCTGAAAGCGATTTTTTTTGTGTAGAGTGGAGGGGAGGAGGACGATGTCAAAAACCAACCGATGTTCATGAAATGTGCAAATGTATATGGACAATGCATATTGATGAGTTATTTCTATGGTCATTGTTCATGGTTTGATCATGATGGTGTCAGTAGTGTATCTGCTGCCTTTACCAGTTGGCAGTGCTGCTGCTAGAAGCCACAAGCGCTTTTACTGATGCGAATCTCGCTCATAGCCTATAGAAAAAGGCAAAAGTAGCACTTAATGATGTCAAAAAGAAACAGTGATGTCAACAAGAATTGTCATTAGGTGTCGTTCTCCATTAAAATTGAACAATTTTAGGGCACTGTTCGGACCCCATCCGTCATCGATCAGGTCACATCCGAACCCCGCCCGTCATCGGTCAGTCCATATCCGGATCCCACCTGTCATTGGTTAGTCAATATTTGTGCCTCGCCTGTCATCGATCAGTCGATATCCGGACCACACCCGCTATCTGTCAGTCAAGATCCGGATCTGCCCATCATCCATCACTCCATACCCAGACCCCGTCTGTCATCGGTCAGTCAATATCCGGACCCCGCCAGTCATCGGTTAGTCAATATCTGGATCCGCCCATATTCGATAACCCCATATCTGGACTCCGCCCGTCATAGGTCAGTCAACATGCTAATCTCACCCTTTTTGTACTTTGAAAATATGGCGCTCCCGTAAGGGCGCTGGAGATGTTAGACAGACACCTGTCATTGTTACCCGCCACAGGCACCCGCCATTGTTACCCGCCACAGGCACCCGCCATCGTCCCTGTGATGACACACCGGTGCCCCTCCTGTGTGATGAGCCAGCCTGTTGTTCTGCTCCGTCGCCAGACTCGTACGACTTCAACGTGACGCTGGTGCTGTCTGACATCGGGACGCGGTCGGTGCTGGTCGGCTGGTCCGGCATCCCGCAGCCGCAGTACAAGTACGTCAACGTCTACCGCATCGTCTACATCGACGAGAAGGAGCGACAGGAGAATAACACCTTCAAGCTGGCAAAGACGTCCGATCAGCCTTCTCTCCGTCTCAAGGGTCTGAAACCCAGCAGCAAGTAAGTACTCGTCCGTCAAGCAGTGGTGTAGCCAAGGGGGTGAAGGGGGCAGCCGGCCCATGGAGAGTCGAAGGGGACCCTCCAGGCGGCCTCCGTGGCCTAAGGGCAGCTGCAGAGGTAGACAGACCTTGAAGCTAGAAAGACTGGAAAGGGCCAATAACAGCTGTAGAGGACTACTGACAATTGAAAATGGTCACTGAGCGCTATAGAGGAATCGACTGGGATGCCCAAGAGGCATGGAAGGGCTCACTATGAGAAGAACAGGGCCCCCTGAGATCTAGAGTTTCTAGGAGCTAGCGATGGTCGTGACGAATACTGAGCGCTAGTTTCGGAGCTAAGATGTCCACACTTGCCCGAAAGACTGTACATGACTGGTGAAGTTCCTGGAGAGCTAGAACGGACCGGGTTGTGATGCTCCTGAGGCTTGGGAGGAACACTAAGGAATGGACAGAGCCACCTAAGAGCTAAGGGGGGTTCCGAAAGCTGGCGATGTTTGCTAGAAATTGTGAGGCCTGTCTCGGAGCTACATGATTCCCCTGAAAGCTAAGCAGGTTTGCGATGACTGGGAATCGCCCGTGCAAGTTGAGGAGGGCTTCTGGCGGATGAATTGGTCCCCTGAGAGCCAGACAGGATCTGACTGAGATGTTCCTGAGCTTTGGGATGGACATCTGAGGGGTCGGGGCCCCCTGAAAGCTAAGATAGTCCTTGAGAACCAGCGATGGGTGCGAGGAATACTGAGGACCAGCCTCAGACCTAAGATATCCTTGAGCGTCATAAATGCTGAGCGACAGATAAAGGACAGCGAAGGTCACCCACCGCCGCCTCAGCGGCGGCGGCCGTCCCTGTGGCCACTGCTACCCCAACGGCCACAGCCGTCCTGGTGGTGACGACCTCCCAAGAAGCGACAGTTGTCCCAGTGGCTTGACCGCAGCTGCTCCAGCTGCTACGATCGCTCCAGCGATAGCGAAACAGACAGCCCAGCGGTAGCTGTGATGACGGTCGCTCCAGCGGTGCCATATATATATATATATAAATATTGGGCACTTTGAAAATATAGTGACCGAAATCCCAGGAGTTTGGGAACAGTGTGGGGGGAGCCTCGGTAGGTAGGGAACCCTCTTCAGATGTTCGCCCCTGCACAAGATCTTGGCCACGCTACTGCCGTTACGACGGTGTGTGCGACTCATCAAACTTAGAGGTCATGTTCATACAGAACATAGTATACAGAGCATGGCGTGTGTTCGTATTCATGAACGTATGACTGCGGGCGACCACAAAGCATTCCATTGAGTGCTATGTGGTTCAGTTCGTGTTCAAGAAGGCCAGAGGAGGCATCGCGGTACTTGAATGTGATACAGTTGTCGGTATGGGATTTATAAGGACATATTTCGAATTTAATAAATGCATTGTTCGTAAATATAGCAAGTTGAAATGTGGCTACCTATGTGCCAGTCGAGAATAGCTTGGAAGGTCGTGAAGAGGTGTTGCTGCATATCCATAACAAAACACAATCAACACACGCAATAAATTGATTGTTGACTTTACGGTATTCGCTTTTCACTATGTTCTTCTAAAATAAGTTGTCAACCATAATCGGCAGGTCCGTTCAATGATTTTCATATTAAGAAGAAGAAAAATTAATATTAACGAGAAAAAGCAATGAATAAACGTGTCTGTGTGAATTATCTTGTAACTCTTATGGAGTAAAATGCCTGGAAGAAAAATCACAACGGCCGGTTAAAAAAATCAGCAGAACCAGGGAGATTATAGCCTAATCAACCTCAAATTTACGACATGTTGGCCACTTTCACATCCTATAACCATTTAAACCATTCAACATTACTTCATGATAATAAAGCCTTGAAATGATTCCACGTGAAATAACGCGATAAGTTAGCCATCACCACTGACGCGATAAGTTAGCCAAGTCAGTCCAGTGGTCAGTTGTGATGTGCCACCGCTCCTATGATCAATGACGTCTGTCCGATGAATGTCAGTACCAGTTATAACAATTGAATTGCCCTTGAAGAGATTCGCCACTGCATGCTTTTTTTTTCCATACGATGCGTTGCCTAACCTTATCCTCTTCTACATTCGACCCCCGTCTTATCTCGCAGGTGTGACGTTCGATATATTTGCGGGTACCGACATGCTATATGTCCGGCTAAGCTCAGGTACCGATGTGACGAAGTGTTCTCCTCAGGTACCAGGTGTGGCTGGAGGCTTACCTTAAGAACGGCAAAAAGCGTGTTTCTGAGGTGCAGGAGTTCGTCACGAAGCCTGGTCAGTTGGGCAAGGCGGAGCAGATACGAGGCCAGCAGGACGGTGAGTGTACGCTGCACAAATGACCGACCGCAGTGGGCATGGGGTCACCGTGTTCACTAGGGGGTTATGCTCACCAGTGCAGTGCGGTGTAGTGAATTGCAAGAAGATCGTACATATTTGTCTGTCAGTCAGCGTGATGTTTGCACCCGCTCTTGTTATGCTTCTTTGCCGGATTATTTGTCGCTTTCTGTTGGTGCTCCCCGCCTGACAATGGTTACGTCAGCTCATGCCCATTATTCAACACGTTCTGTGGTTGTCTCCATCATGCGCTTTCCACCTCATTCGAATAAATAAAATGGGCGCACCCGATAATGCACTCTCCATTCAGCCTCGGCTACTGGTACCCTTTGGACATAAATATGTAGCACGCTGTACCTTTCGTCCTCAGGATGGCTTCTTTCACGTCGCACCTAATATTCCGTGCGAAGAAAATCTGCTCCTCCTCCCCTTCCCATGGTTTTTGGTTCCCACTCTCATACCATTTACCTCAGCGTCACAAGATTACGTGGCCTTTTCACAAATTTATGTGCAAATGTTATACTACATCGGTAACCGATTTAAAAAATCGGTTCATCAGAAACGGCTCCAGGCCCTCGTTTTTGGGAGGTTGTTGTACACTCTGTGCTGCCGCATACCGGAATACCGAATGTCCACTTGGGACAGTCGGGGTCGGTGGCGGGATGTGGTCCATCACAGGCTGCACATCTCCTTTCGGTCGATGTGCAGTCGGACGTTGAGTGGTGCACTGCACACCGGCCGCAGCGTGGCTCTGGTGACGCGCACTCACGCTTACCATTGGCATAGCGCATACAGCGGTGACAGCGTAGTGGGAGAGGCACGTAACGGCGTACGTCGTACTGCGTCTCGTGTATATGTACGTGTGGTGGGAGCTGTTGTGTGTTGAAGGTCAGTACCAAGAAGTTGTTTGTGATGTGGTCTACTGTGGCCGTGGAGTCGAGGATGGCTGTGGCGTCGAGCAGTGCTGCTATGTTGGCAAGTAAACTCTTATCCAGCTCTGGGGCGAAAATGTAGCCCGCGGCTGGTGTTGAGTGTGCGGTGCAGCGTGAACGAACGGTGCCGATTATTGAATGTGTTTGTGGCGAGTAGCGTTCGAGTATCGGCGCTGTTCTGCACTGGTGAGGGTGTCACTGTGTCAGGGTCTGGCCGGCTCCACCTGCAGGGTGACCCTCCTCTCTGAAAAAGACCCGGATTCGTTGCATCCGTGGACCAAGCTTTCGGCCCTTTGGTCCCTGCCCGGCCGCAATGGCCCAGAGCAGTGGACTCGTCACCGTTACGTTTCCTCCGGGGAGGGGGTAAATGCTAGCTGGGAGACAGAGAGAACTTGGGGATCTGATGTGGGTGGATTTCCTTCTCGAGATGCAGAAGTGTTCTTTGAGGGTCCTTGGAGCTCCTGTTGCTTGCTGTCTTTTTGCTTCTCTTCTTTCTTCTTATCTTCTTGCTTCTTGCTCTTCTTGTCTTCTTGCTTCTTGCTCTTCTTGTCTTCTTGCTTCTTGCTCTTCTTGTCTTCTTGCTTCTTCAGCTTCTTGTGCTCCCTTGGTGTCACTCTTGAGCGTGAGTCGCGCGACTTCTTCTACGAGCCTGCCTACGAGCCTGCCTACGGAAGGGCCTCGTGCGCCCGTCGTCACGAAATTGTCATGTAATGCAATCTGTATAATTCCTACAGTAGTATACCCGAGGGCCAGTGTCGGTTTCAGGAATTGCAAGACAAATGGTGGCACATTTAAGTCCCGTTGTGCACAACAAGCTCCCTTATTTGTCGTTAGGATTTGCGCCCTATCCCGTGTTGAATTGATGTTTTGAAAGCTTGGATTTGGAGTGGAAAATGTCGTGCCATCAAATCCGCAGACGATAATTTTGCTTCTAAACATGACAATCGGAAAGCTCCCTTTTGTATTCTTCATTGAGTTTCTCGCATTCTTATCAAATTCTGCAGTCGTTTCAAACAGCACCATTCAATTTTTCAGCAATAAAAGAAGAAGATAGCTTCCTGAGAATGGTAATGTTCCGGATGGCACAAATTCAGTACATGGGTGTATTTCTAACCTGGACCTTAACACACGCTCTACTTTCCTCTTGATATTTTGAAAAGATATTTTGGCCTGACAAGATTTTTGTTTCCTCCCCATACTGCATACCTTAATCGGTCTATATGTTACATACTTCACACATTGTATTGAACTTGAAATGTTGACGTGCTTATAATGTTTTTCTTGGTTATATCACCCAAGCTTAAATAAATACGCGAACCTTTTTCCGAATGTTTCTGTTTTTGTCAGTAATGTAGTTCTTGCCGAGGCGAATCGAGCGCCATTTTCATAGAAATCGGACGAGCAGTTCTAGAGATCTTTCGCGGGGCGGCGCAGAATTTGTCCCCCAGAATTTGTCCCCTCGCCCACGCTACCGTAGTACCGGCAGCTCGCACGGAAGAGGGTTAACAGTTCTGCCGATGTCCAGCCCGATACAGAAGCGTGCACAATGCCGATGTCCAGCCCGATACAGAAGCGTGCCCGACATCGATGTCCAGTACGATACAGCAGCGTGCACAATGCCGATGTCCAGTATGATACAGCAGCGTGCACAATGCCGATGTCCAGTACGATACAGGAGCGTGCCCGACATCGATGTCCAGTACGATACAGAAGCGTGCCCGATATCTATGTCCAGTACGATACAGCAGCGTGTCCGATACCGATGTCCAGTACGATACAGCCGCGTGCCCAAAGTCGATGTCCAGTACGATACAGCCGCGTGCCCAAAGTCGATGTCCAGTACGATACAGCCACGTGCCCAATACCGATGTCCAGCCCGATACAGCATGGTGCCAATTTAGCGCACCATGTCCGTATCTGGATACGGCCTCACCAGCTCACCTGCACCCGTAGACGCGGCGGACGTCCGGGAGCAACACACCAACTACTACAGCGGCATGGTGGCTGCGGCCATCATAGCCGCGTTCGCCCTGCTGTTCTGCTTACTGCTGGCCGTATTGCTGGTGCGGAAAAGCAACCGAGCAAAGGCACCCATCACACCAGCGCGCAAGAACGGACCCAGCTACGAGAACCCGGCCTTCAAGGTGCGTCCAAGGGCAGATGTCTGGGGAAATGGTGGGGGTGAGGTGAGGTGTGATAAATTGGGAGATATGCTTCGTGGTGTGATTTGAGGTGGGTTGAGGTAGGAGAGTATCGGTGGGATGAAAGTTGAAATGAGTTTAATGAGGAGATGAAATTGGTTGAATTGTGCATCCTGTATGACACCTTCGTGCACTGCCTTACCAATCAATTTGGACTGTAATCAATTTGCCCATTAGACTTATGGGCACGACTAAGATGAAACGACCCCTATTTGTACTCATACATTCTAAGTTGTCTTGGTTGCATCGTAGAGTGTGATGTGGTGGGACCAGATGTGGTGAGGTGTGACGCGGTGAAATGTACTACGAGAGCCTGGGCCTAAAGTCATGCAGGCTAGGTTGGTGGATAAAATTGGGTGGGGTGCGGATGTGTTAAGCAGATGGTGCAATAAGGTAAGAATCGCGGGATGCAAAATCATGTTTGTTGAAGGTGCAGTCTTAGTGTACGACAAGGTGATGTACAGCGAAACAGCTGTGGTCGTAACAAATTGACAGACTTGCTCTTCAATGGCAAGGCGTTTTTGAAGTACCGGTGAGATGAGACCACACGTCATCTCAAATCATGCCAGAAGGAGGTCGTTGAAATAACCTGTGCACTAGTGTGAAATAAAGCGTTCTCCTTTTTTGTCATTGTAAATGAGCTATGGGTGTTTAGATGCGAGTATTTACTAACTTGGTGAACAATGAAAGCTAGCATGATCCTTCTAGTTCCACTACAATGTTTGGAACCAGCTTGATCTTTTTGCTTTCCGAATCCTTTAGTGAGATTTAAAACATGGTGCAGATTGTCTCGTAGGTGCTTTCGTCACTCCATCATTAGTCCTTCGAGTGACTTTCTTCGGAATAAATACAGCTTCCAGATCGCCTAACATTCCTCTCGGCCGCAGCCGTCCAACTCTTTCGAGGCTATTCCGCGCGACAATTCGCATCTGTAGCGCGGTACCTGACACCTGGCGGACGATTCAGTAGGTGTGTCCTTGTTTTTCGCCTGCCGCTTACGACCGATAGCTCGGTTGCCAACGCATCCGCTGCGGCCGAGACGCTCTGCACACACGCAACGCTCGGCACAGCGGTGCGCGCGCATGCATTGTGCGGAGAGCATGCCGAGCATGCAGCGCTGGGCAGCCTAAACGGAGTGCTTGTGTCATGCAGCTGGCCGAATTTACGACCGCTCATTATGGTCATGGGCCGACATCTGTGTGCACTGTGCTTGTCTCCGCGTGCATGAAATTGCATTCTTGCTCAATGTTTGTGAACGTTGTTTGGATGTCATGGATGCCATGGAAGACATGAATAATCGCATGTGTCCATGTCAGCTTAGCACGAGCGCAGGAGGTCCTCTCACGTAACGCGAACCGGAGAAGGGGCGGATTGGTCCCCTTAGATATCGGCAACTACTGAAACTAGAAGCACAAAATGCTGCGGAAAATTAAGTCTGTCATGAACTTTCTGAACTATAAATTCGATTATCCCAGTTCAATGCCTTCCGAGTCTAATGGAGTCAGATGAGTCAAATTGTGTATGATTTCGTAGTTGATAGTTTGTGTGAGCTACAAATACGGGCACATATTACGGCAGCTGCACTCCAAATGTTGAAAATGTATGCATTACCTGAAATAGGATACAGCAGGTTAAAACATGCTACGTAGGTCTAAAGACCATCACCATATTTTTTTAATAATTTAATCCGAGTTATTGCTGGGGTGGCTTTATGAACCCAGGGTTCAGGCGCGCACCCAGGATTTTTCCATGGGGGGGGCCCGGACCGAAAAGGGCACTGGCCGGCTCCAAAGGGCACTTGACCGGCTCCAAAGGGCACCGGGGGAGGGTAGCAGCAATTTGTTTTAAAATTGGTATAAAAATGACTTTTTGGCCCGAATGTCCCAAATTTAGCCGAAATCACCTGCCTTATGTTAAGGCAGGTGATTTTTGAAATTTGGGCATTCGCAGAGGGCATTTTCGGTCAAGGGCACTTTGGCCAAAGGGCACTTGGTCTCATGGGGGGGCCCGGGCCCCTGGGCCCCCTCCGGTGCCACCCAGTGTTACATTGCTAAGCAGAGCTTGTTGCGTGAACCCTGGCCCCACCATCCAATCCACGAATTCCAGTTCAACGGCAGAATTTTGACCGGAAGTTTAACGTGCCGTCAATGCACCGACATGGCCGCCCGGTAGCTCGTCCCCGGCCTTATCGGGCTAGCTACCAACTGACCCTCCCAGCCGGGGGCTGAATGCGAGTGCGTGAAGCGGACTCGAACCCTGTGTTGCCAGGACAGGGGAGACCAGTGCAGGCCAGCGCTCCAACCAACTGAGCTACCGGGGCGGCATAAGTCGAAGGATTTGAAATATCTTGAGACGAGAGTTTCTCAACTGTCTCGGTGCATGTAATATCACTTGACCATGAACATAATTGACTGGAGGTTGACCAGTAAAGTATAATATATTCTACATTAGCATGGCTGTTGTAGCACCATTTTAAGTTTAAAAAAGTTTATGAACACTTCTAAATCAGTTCATAAATACTGGATATCAATCAATTGCTATTCAGTCACTCAGGCTATTCAGTTGTGTGGGAAACACATTGCAATAAAATTCGCTGCGTCGCCAAGGGTGAGTGGTGGCGAAGGGTGTTGTAGCTCAGTGCCATCAAAGCGAACCCACGGACAATCATGCATTGACGATCATTACCCTTCGCAATAAGCCTGGTGATGGATATCTGGAATACCTTCGGCTGCGGGGGACCCAGCCTGATGACGGACATGGCAAACAGTCGACCTCGGCTGCGGGGACCCAGCCTGATGACGGACATGGTAAACAGTCGACTCTGTCTGCGGGGACCCAGCCTGATGACGGACATGGTAAACAGTCGACCTCGGCTGCGGGGGGGGACCCTGTCGGCTCGCCACGTCGCCACGCCGCCCCGATGGTTCAGAACCTTTGTGGCGGCCGGCCGGCCGGCGGACAGCCGGTCGACTTTACAGCCTCGCAGTTACTTATGTTTATCAACGATTTTCAAAGCTTCTTGAATGCGCTGCGCCTTTCAATTTGCAAGTAGGTCCCATAGTTCATTATAATATATCCGGCCGTTTGTGAGATACCATACCCTGTCAATTGCAGGCGCTGAATCCATATGCGAAATTTGGAGCTGTTTGTTGACAAATGTTCTCCAGATGCAGTGAAGCGTTCTGTAACCGCGGCAGTCATGCGTTCTCTAGCTGCAGCTGTCATGCGTTCTCTAGCTGCAGCTGTCATGCGTTCTCTAGCTGCAGCCAAATGCTCCCCAGCTGCAGGTTTTTCAGAGGCCATCAAACATGGGCAGCATTCACTAATAATCTATATGTTATGCAAAGGATTAAAACAATTGAGAGCATGGCTTATTGTGGGAAATTGTAGGGGAGCTGTGCCGTACCCCTACACTCGCGTTCAGCACGTTCACGCTCACTAGCATATCGTTGTGTTTGCTGCATCAGTTGTGGTGCTTCGAAAGGCCTCTTAGTTGTCTCTCGGTGTGTTCTTTTTATTTGTGGATACACATCCTAGGGAAAGAAAAGACCTGGAGAGTGATCATTTCGAGACAAGTTTTCTGGAAGAAAAAAATGAAGTTGGGTGTACCAGCGAAAAGATTCTTAGTATGTATAGACCTCCAAGTCTGAGCCACACTATATTTATGGACTATTTGGAAAAAAATACTTGACTCATTGGAAAACACCAAATGTACATGTGTCATAGCAGGGGACTTCAATTACAATCTTTTGAAATATCACTCTGATAAACCTACACTTAATTTTATGAATTTGTCAATTCTTATGGATTTTTCCCAAGCATCTCAAAAGCAACCCGAATTTGTAATGAATCAGATGCCCTTTTGGATAATATATTTATCAATGATGTTAATGTCTTTAACAATTCAGGAATAATACTTCATGATTTATCAGATCATTTTCCAGTTTTTCTTAGTCTGTCATTAATTGAAAGTTCAAATATAACAAGACATTCAGTGACAGTCTTTGATAAGAATAAAATCAGTGAATTAAATGATCACCTCATCAGCAACTTAGAAGCCTTTCAAGATGAAACTGATGCTAATCAAGCATGCAACAAACTTATTAAGGCATATGAAATAGGTATTACAAAATTATCTAAAACTTTTACACCCAGTAGAAGAAAGAATCCAATTAAACCATTGGTAACCCCTGCACTTCTGTGTTCAATAAATACAAAAAATAAACTTTATGCAAAATATATTAGGAATATAATTTTATTGAATGAAAATAAATACAAAATGTATAGGAACATGCTTTGCAATGTGCTTAGGGATGCAAAACGATTATATTACAAGAGGGCATTCCAGGACAGCAAAGGTGATGGAAAAAACATGGAAGTATTTGAATGAAATTATAAACAAGAATGAATTGCAAACAGTTCCTCCAATGTGCTTTATTGATAACTCTGGGGCTACCTGTGTAAATGAACATATACCTGATAAATTCAATACTTTTTTTTGCAACGATAGGTAGTGAATTGGAAAAAAATATACCTGCAGCACACAATAGCCCATTATATTACCTTACACAGCCTACTCATGCCAGCATTAACAATATTCCTTCTGTTAATGAAGCTCAAATTAAAGAAATTGTTAAGTCTTTGAACCCTGTGGGTGGAGGTATGGATAGAATTAGCACAAAAAATTGTGATTGGAACATATAGAAGTATTGTGCAACATCTAACATATTTCTTCAATCTTTGTCTGAGCACTGCAATATTCCCCGATGCATTAAAATCTGCAGTTATAATTCCTGTATATAAATTAGGGGAAAATAATAAATTTACTAATTATAGGCCAATCTCTTTGCTAACAATATTTTCGAAGGTGCTGGAAAGATTAATACACATTAGTGTATCATCATTTCTAATTGAAAATAATATCATACACCCACTGCAGTTTGGTTTCAGAAAAAAACCTAGCACATACATGCCAATTGCTCTGATGCATAATGAAGTAACTAAAGCCCTTGTAAATAATACATTAGTTTGTACCCTGTATCTGGATTTGAAAAAGGCCTTTGACACTGTCAGCATCAGCATTTTGTTACAAAAAATGTACTTTATTGGCATTAGGGGAATATATATAAACTGTTAAACTCATACCTATCAAATAGATCTCAAAGAACCAAGATACACGACATCCTCTCCCAGCCATTAAATATCACAATAGGTGTTCCTCAGGGTTCGATTCTTGGACATCTGCTATTTCTTCTATACATTAATGATCTTTGCAATATTTCCAATTTGGCTAGCTTTTACCACTTTGCAGACGATACAGCCATAACTATTACAGCTAATGATCATTTTGAGTTACAAACTAAAGTAGATGAGGTAATACCCAAAATAATTGCATGGTTTCATACGAACAGATTATCTATTAATGCTGATAAGACTGGATATCAAATTTTTCCCAGGAAACCATGTGATGACCTTCATGTAAAAATAAATAGTTCTGATATTACAAGGCATAGCTGCATAAAATATTTAGGTGTATTAATCGATGAAGACATGACATGGAAAAGCCATATTAATGCCATTTCTTCAAAAATTAGCAGAAATATTGGTATTATAGGCAAATCTAGGTACTTTCTATCAACTTGTGAATTGCTTCTTCTGTATAATTATCTAATACTGCCATATCTAAATTACTGTGCTGTTGTTTGGGGAAGTACTTACCACCCTAAGCTTGACAAGATTATTAAGTTGCAGAAGCGTGTTATTAGGATTGTTGACAAGAAACCTTACTTATACCATACAAATGAATTGTTTATCAAGCATAGAGTTCTCTTAAGTTTCTGGACATAGTTGATGAACAATGCATTTACATCATGCTAGGTTTTCTAAATCACTCATTACCAGCACCTCTTTCTGATATGTTTCAACTTCATCAAGAAGGTGGCCTCAGAGTTAAACAACACTTTCAAATACCTTTTTCTGATATTAATTACAGGATGTTTTCATTACCCTTTATTGCACCAAAAGCCTGGAATAAAATAATCTGCTCTCACTTCCATAGGATTGAAGATGTACCCAGGAGTAAAATCATTTTGAAAAAAACACATCAGGCAATACATTACTAGAAAATATTAACTTTTTCAATGAATGTCGGTGATAATGTTGTGCTATGCATGGTGATCTGGTTGTCTTATTCGAATATTCTCGTTAAGTATCATGTTTTTTTCTCTTTCTTCTTTCTTCATACTTGGTTTGTCCTTTCTCCTTAGTGTAGTAATAGTTTAGGAGATGTACGTGCAAGATTAGGGATTTTATATTATTTCCCCATTAACACCTATAGCAGTTTTTTTTCTGGAGCCCTCGAAGACGTTACTAGCATTGCTAATTGTCTGAGAGGGCTTCAGGAACATCTTTTACTAATATCTGGTGGCGGGATCTGTCCAGCAAGAAACAGGAGCGGGGAGTGGTGTGACCTACCTTGACTTGCTTACCATGACCTACTTCTCATCCCTGGAATTTAACGTAATTAGGTCGCACGGGTATGGAAGGGCACTCCTGCCTACCTATTAATAGGTAGGGGAATTAAAAAACAAAACAAAACAAACATCCCACAATGGATCTTTTGTCGTAACCTGCTACCACTCCACACCTTTCAGCGTGTATTCGAATGTGAGCATTTGGGCCTAGTACATCCAGGGTGTACCCAAGTTTTTTTTTCTGTACATGGTGATTCGACAAGACCAAATTTCCCCAAAGTCGTAGCAGGAGGCAAAATGTTCGCCAAATGTACACGAATATCAGGTAACTTCGTCTGCTGAGGGACTCCTTTTACACGGGATAGAGTGTAAGGTGCAATGTTACTCGTTTCTTGTTCTTTTTTTCAGATGTAGCAAACAAAAATCAAAATCATGCAAATAGTGGCAAATTTACCGATTCTGCGAGGATGACAATTGGCTTCCCTTTTCCAGTCTCGGAATAAGGGCTGACATTGTTGGTAGACTTGCCGTCCCACTTCTAATGTTGTTTGCTTTACAGCTGGGTGCTCAAACACTTTGAAACCTAAAGGTATGGGATTAAAAATAGTTTCAGCGGTTTTCTTTCTCAGAGGAGGATTTCAGGAGATATGAAGACATATGGTATCTTTTAAATGGAAAATGTGTCAAGGTAAAAAGCGTCTGGTTCATTTATTCATTGTCCGTGTCATCTAAAATAGGCGAGAAAATCATGAATGTCAGACCATTTTTTGGGCAAATTTTGCAGAGATATCCGACTACAAAATGTAAACAGTTCATGTTGATAGGTGTGCGGAGACAAAGAGATACAAGATAGCAGTCCAGGCTGCCTCCGACTATCAGCTCAGGTCTCTTATGTGAAACTGTGTGCTTTAAGCTCGCATTTCCTGTCTACACTCGCTATCTGTAAATCCCAATCGTGTTAGACAAGGCATGCTCGTCCTGGCTAGTCGGGAGTTTTCCCTCCTGCCGGCTCCGCTGATCGGAAAGCGAAGCGAACTGAAAACTGCATGGCCTGCGATTTGAAGAGAAACTAACTCCGTCCATGTGAGCTTCTTCCGACGTTGTCCCGCTTCATTCGTGCCGGCTGTGGATTACCGAGATCTGGCGATTGCACCAGCAGTTTGACACGCACGCCTTCGGCGCTCGTCGGCCTATACTATGCATGTTCTGATCAGCATTGCGCCGTTCTGTGCGCCACGCTCGTGAATGCTGGGCCTGCGCGTGCGTTCGTCAGTGATCCATCATGTTCGCGACTTGTGGACACAATGTGTGCGCTTCATCTGCTGTTGTGGCGTGTCCCACTCCAATGTGGTGCAGGTGTTGACTTGTGACGTCACACAATCGTGTCCCTCTCCATTGTGGTGCAGGTGTTGACTTGTGACGTCACACGATCGTGTCCCTCTCTACTGTGGTGCAGGTGTTGACTTGTGACGTCACACTATCGGTTCCCTCTCCACAGTAATGTCGATGTCAACTTGTGACGTGATGCGATGTTGAGACAGCCTGCTACCATATGCCGATCTGAGATGTGCTCGGGGTCGGGGCCCTACCACGTAGGATCTTCCGATGAGGGGACCTTCTGAGCAAGCTGGATCTCGATTTTGTTTTTTGACGAGGCTGGCGCACTATGAAATTTGCACCGGCCCTTTTTTCTGTTTTCCTATCCTCACCACCAAAATTTGATTTTGTACGCCGCAAATTCCGTTCAAAGGCCTCACCGGAACATGGTGCCCGGCCAATGTGAAGACATAAATACAACGACTCATTGTTCCCTTCCTTATCGGACCCAATACCTTACCGCGATCGCACCTGACCTGATTCAACCTCATTCAACCGGCGTGATTTTGAGCGTACTCCTCGTCACGGTATCGTCTTTGAAAATGCTCACCGATAGGTGAAAGGGTTCCAAGTGCGCTGGGTATGTGTTCTCTTTTAATACGTTCCACGATTGTGTCTCCAACCATACGTGGCTGCTCAAACTGTCGTGTGATCACTGTACTTAGTACTCTTCAATATGCTACACAGTGTCTCCCAGGGACTTGGACTTGGCGTCGATGTCATTTAGCTCATATTCGCATCAACTCAGCTGATATCGATATCCATCTTTGGCATATTTTGATAACTAGACCAACTTTATCATTGAAGACCACTTCCAATCTGGTATCCCCGAGTTTCCTTAGCTGTTGGGTGATCTTGGCGTTGTTCAGTACGTATTTGGTGTGGATATCCAATCATCTTGTATATTCGAGGCAGTAGGGAAGCAGATGCCGCACTGTTATTACCTGCCTTCCGTGATGCAAAGCTCGGCTCCTTCGAAGCTCTATTTAGCCTGTTCATCTTTACCACACAAGTGTGTTCGGCCTGCGCAATAGCTAGTTTCCAGTGGGTGATTATGTTTGTCTAACCTAAATGTGTAATTCCACGACATTATCCAGAAGACCTATAGACATATATAGCAAAATGGATGTTTTGGGCTGCCTAAGGTCTAGCAATAGCTAGTGCATACAAGTCTGTCATGATTCAGATCAATCCTTTGTGTTCGCCCGTGCATCCATCACAAATGATTGTTGCTGATACATGTTCAGAGAACGTCTCACATGGTCACTTTGACCATTTATTTTTCCCACTTGTAGTTATTTCGGTGCTCTGTCGTGAGGTGTCGAGGTGTCGAGAATGGGATAGAGGATAGACCCGTCCACTTTCGTCATGAAGGGCCAGCACTGATATCTCCACCACTCCATCCCCCAATTTGCACTGTTTTTTTTCCAACGGAAAAGATGAACAAAATAGCTGGTTGTTGTGAATTCAGATAGAGTAGAGTAGCACGGCAATCCTCCCTGTTTGACTAAAGTTACTAAGCTGAGATAAAAACAAGATGGAAAAATGATTTGATATATATATATATATATATATATATATATTCATAAATACACTACACACATAGCAATCCATTAAGCGTACTAACTGGATATACATAAAACAAAGAATACATATAAATGTATAAATGAATAGTACAAACCGCTTGGGTAATGTGCACAGTTTCATCCTCGTAGAGTACGCACCCTCTCCCTGCCCCACCCGCCACTTACCAACATTTCTTCGGGTCGAGTCATGGCGACGCAAATTTGGCCTGCCCCTGTAGACTTCTCATTATTTTAGACGCTGTTACTCCCATGGAGGTGTCTAGGTACCTGACGAACGTGACAAGTAAAACACATTTAACAGTTATTTTATCTCTGGCGGTTGAACAGAGGATTAGGATTGAAAGGTTTGCGTCAGTCCAAGAAATGAAGGCGCTCATTGTTTCATAGCAAAAATGGCCGTCCCTTCGACGCTATGTAAAAAAGTTCTCATATTTTAAACGTAAAGTGCAACATACTAAAAGATCCATAATGGATACCATAATCTAACCCTCTCTTGTTCGCACTGGTCCGAGGCTACCTAGATGGTCTTGGGTACGCTGATTAATACTATTTAGCAATTAGCTCCTGTCCCATCTCAAATATACCGACAATATGTGCGCTATTTAGATCGTTCCAGCGGTATGCCATCCCTTGCTTACACAACGTTATTAAAGGAAATAGCAACCTTTATTTTGTTTTCAAATGTTCTGGGATAGACAATATGGTAGCTTAGGGTAGCTTAGCAGAAATAAAACCCTGAACAACTTTTCCGATCAAGATAATATCAATTCGCTTGTATCGTTGGATGGTTTTCTTCCTTGAATCGCTGAATAAAATGGAGCTAAACTATTTGTTGAACCTTAAATAGTCCAAATTCCTGTGCCAGTGTTTGAGCTGCCAGTGTTTGAGGTACCAGTGTTTGAGCTACCAGTGTTTGAGCTGGTTGGAACTTCCGCATCCGTGATTGAGCTTTCTGTATCCGCGATTGAGCCTGCTGTGTCTGTGATTTGCCTGCCGTGTCCGTGATTGGGCCTGCCGTGTCTGTGATTGGGCCTGCCGTGTCTGTGATTGGGCCTGTCGTGTCTGTGATTGGGCCTGCCGTGTCTGTGATTGGGCCTGCCGTGTCTGTGATTGGGCCTGCCGTGTCTGTGATTTGCCTGCCGTGTCTGTGATTGGGCCTGCCGTGTCTGTGATTGGGCCTGCCGTGTCTGTGATTGGGCCTGCCGTGTCTGTGACAGCAAGTGGTTCGCCACGCTGCACCACTGATCTCGTCCTCTGTCTGGCAGACGTCCGACCTGGATCTGAACGGCTCAAACGGCAATGACCGATTCTCGTAGAGTGTGTTGGTGCCTCGGACGCGAAGGTGGTGCGTGCCTGAGCGCGTGAGGCGGCGTGAGTGATGGCGTGACGTGGCACGGACCCGGCGTGATCGGACGCGGCGTCAGGGCAGTCACTCGGCGGTGCACGTCTGCCAGGATCTCGACACCGGCAGAGCGAGTGTGCGTGTGCGTGTGCATGTGCGTGTGCGGTGAGTGTGATTAGTGCCAAACCCTGCCGCGGAGGCGGGCGCAGCTGACCAGGGCGGGCGAAGCCGCGCCGGTGATACTCGGGAGGACGTGGCACATGTCACATGACCGCGTGACCGGCGACCAGGCCAGACCACGTGACGCGGGTCGCGACGGCGGCGTAGCTCCGCCTGTAGGACAAGCCTTTCGGAAGGCGTGCGGACCTGTACCTCAGTAGAGCCAGGTAACTCTGGCTACATTCGTGTGTGTGCTGACGTCTTGACGGCCCGCTGAGCCTCGTGTCACTGCCGACACCAGGTATATTTTATGACTTCTCACTAAACCAATTTTACACTGGGACTGCCCGTGCGCGTGCTATTTTTGCATCATCGATGTAATAACCCATATTTTGCATGTGAAGTGCCTAGATATACAATGTCAGTACATTACAGTATACTACTCGTGGTTGTATGCTGTATATGATACAGTTCGGGAATAAGTCAACTCCACTTAGTAGTGAGTTTCTTGTAGCTTGGCATTTTAACTTAACTCCATTACCGTGTGGATTTTCCAATTGGATGTGTTTAGCTCCGTGATGTCATCGATGAGTAAGCGCACATTTTCTCTGCATAAAACCTAGCGCTGTGTTGTTTTGAAACGCGTTGTGAAGCGGCCACTGAGTTGGCGTGGCGTAGTCCTGTGCGTGTTATACTTTCCCTGTAGCAGCGCGGATATTTTGACTGGCCATCCCAGCAGCTCACTTCCCTCGCTATGTGACTCGTGACTTGTGCTCGGAGGTTCGTGTTTGTAAGTCATTCGCCGATTGCGCTCCGAATATGCCGCTGCCGGTGAGGTAGGACGTTTTCGATGGACAACGATATCTCCCGAAATAAACCAGACACTGTTACTGGACGTCACGTGCAGAGCACGTCCCACCACCTCGCGGCCATACTCCGGTCGGCTCGAGGTGGCAAGCCTGGTACTCGGCCGTCCAGCTTCACTGTTCATCTCTGCTATCTTCAAGTCAGCCCTCATCGGCTCTTCTCGGCTACTGTCTTCAAGTCAGTTCTCACTATCTTCCTCATCTTGCATCTTCAAGACAGCCCACAACATCCCTTCTCGCCTGCTCTCATCACGGCAGCATCTCTCCTTCTTCAGCTCCTCACAGCTGCATACAAATAAGCAACACGGCACACAAGACTATCAACACAGAACATAACGCAAACACCAGAAGCGGCCAGCATCACCACAATAGTGGCAGGCTGAGCAAAACGGTCGACATCATCACACTGTTAACAGGCTGGACAAAATGGCCGACATTATCACACTGGTGACAGGCTGGACAAAACGGTCGACATCATCACACTGGTGACAGGCTGGCCGAATTCACCAAAGACAACAACGGCTTCCAACTCACGTCCATCAATCGATGCGTGCGACTGTGCTTCATCCTGTTGATACTGCGGGCGCCCGAGATGCACGTTAACGTCGCTGCGTCGGTTCCGCCGCGAGCGCTGCCTGGTTCCGGCGCTGTGTGGTGTCGGCGCTGTCTGGTGTCGGTGCTGTCTGGTGTCGGTCCTGCCTGGTGTCGGCGCTGCCTGTGGTGTCGGCGCTGCCTGGTGTCGGCGCTGCCTGGTGTCGGTGCTGTCTGGTGTCGGCGCTGTCTGGTGTCGGTGTTGTCTGGTGTCGGCGCTGCCTGGTGTCGGTGCTGTGTCTGGTGTCGGCGCTGTGTGGTGTCGGCGCTGTCTGGTATCGGTGCTGTCTGGTGTCGGCGCTGTGTGGTGTCGGCGCTGTCTGGTGTCGGTGCTGTCTGGTGTCGGTCCTGCCTGGTGTCGGCGCTGCCTGTGGTGTCGGCGCTGCCTGGTGTCGGCGCTGCCTGGTGTCGGTGCTGCCTGGTGTCGGCGCTGCCTGGTGTCGGCGCTGTCTGGTGTCGGCGCTGCCTGGTGTCGGCGCTGCCTGGTGTCGGTGCTGTCTGGTGTCGGCGCTGCCTGGTGTCGGCGCTGCCTGGTGTCGGCGCTGCCTGGTGTCGGTGCTGTCTGGTGTCGGCGCTGCCTGGTGTCGGCGCTGCCTGGTGTCGGCGCTGCCTGGTGTCGGCGCTGCCTGTGGTGTCGGCGCTGCCTGGTGTCGGCGCTGTCTGGTGTCGGTGCTGCCTGGTGTCGGCGCTGCCTGGTGTCGGCGCTGCCTGGGGCCGGTGCTGCCTGGTTCCGGCGCACGCGCCAGCTCGACCGGTGAACGACGTGGGAAACTCGCGTCAATTTCCGACTGCTGGAGTCGCCGCCCGTTTAGAGACCGTCGAGGTCATTTGGCATTGTGTCGATTCATGCTGGACCCAGGATAGAAGCGGCGGAGGGATGACGATACTAAAGTGAGCAGTCGGCCGTGGTTAGACTTATTGTGACGTTAATCTTCTCATCGGGGCACGGTCGCCTTGTCAGTGGCGGTGAATGACGAAACCGCGCGAGCTCACCTCGACTGAAATCTTAAATCGTATGCCGTGTGAATGAGGCTGAAGCTACGCATATAACTTGTCAATTTGTTCAAGTAGTGATTAGGTGGCCATTTGTGTAAAATATCAGTGTAAAATAACATTATGATCAGATTACAACATAAAATATAACCGAATTAGCACTGAATATACTTCGGCCACGGGCATTCGTCAACAGTTCGTCGTCAGACTGTTGACGGAGGGCCAATGGCCGAAATATATCCAGTTCTAATTCGGTTCTATTTTACGTTGTAGCATGAGTATAAGTTTATTTTACACTGTTTTCTTATACAACTCAGCACCAATAGGATTGGGTACACCATTGGGTACAGCTGAACAATTTTAATTAATTTACTGTGGATCTCTGACGATATGGTTGCGCGACTGCACCACTACAAATCTGCAAATCAACATACCATGCAGCTTATGCAATGTTGGACGTCCGGAGAGACCAAAAACATCACAGCAAACAATGCTAAAAATTATGGAGGCCTGGATAGTCCTTCGCTCGCCACAAGCACTCCAAGTCATCTTTCGGACGCACTACGCAGCATCGACTTCCACCCTTTCCAAGAACAAAAGCACAAAGTGATTTTGTTTCATATTCCGTTGTTTTACATGTCTCACTGCGTATATGTTATGTGTTGGTGTTTATATATATATATATATATATATATATATATATATATATATATATATATATAATCAAAACGTTCGCAAACACTACCGATAAATTGACAATTTAGTCATTAAGCCTATAACATACACTATGTCAAATCAACTTCGTTAGTTTGAATTATTGTTAGTTATTATTGAACACCATCGAGGCTGCTTGAGCACTACCAGCAATTTTACGTAAGCGACACCCTATGGTCGGTGTTGGGGCACCAAGGTATCAAGTCATTTGTGGGGACATGTGTGATTCATTTGTTGTTGAAATTCTTGCTTCTGCCGCATTACTATAGTGGACGTGCTCAGAGGACAGACCGATAGGGCAGATGACAGGCAAACAGGGCAGATGACAGACAGACATGGCAGATGACAGACCGATATGGCAGATGACAGGCAAACAGGGCAGATTACAGACAGACAGGGTAGATGACAGACAGACAAGGCAGATGATAGGTGTTCTCAGACCACAACGTCACACAAGCTCAGAGGAGGTCATTGATTTTGATTGTCCTCGGATGACCTCTACATAATAGCCATTGCAAGTCATTGTTCCGGCCTGAATTTAAATTCGGTGAATTTATTATTCTTATCCAACATTCCTCGCAAATATTGACCTCTGACATATCCTGGACGGTTAGTGGTTCACCGAAGGCATAACAATCATAATCCATCTGATTTAGCTCGTGACGCGTACCGCGGTGGTTTTGTTCCACGACTCCACATCCAAATTGTTCCACATCACAGCTGTGAGCGAAATGACGACAGGTGTGAATCGAGTCATCGACAGTGCGCAACTCGGATAGGAAGGCTGACGGGATACGCTTGACAGACGATATTTTATCATCGTGCACCGAGTCAGGGATCAATGGGAGCTGTCCCGTGTCATCGTGCACCGAGTCAGGGATCAATGGGAGCTGTCCCGTGTCATCGTACACCGAGTCAGGGACAATGGGAGCTGTCCCGTGTCATCGTACACCGAGTCAGGGATCAATGGGAGCTGTCCCGTGTCATCGTGCACCGAGTCAGGACAATGGGAGCTGTCCCGTGTTATCGTGCACCGAGTCAGGACAATGGGAGCTGTCCCGTGTCATCGTGCACCGAGTCAGGGATCAACCCGTGTCATCGTGCACCGAGTCAGGGATCAATGGGAGCTGTCCCGTGTCATCGTGCACCGAGTCATGGATCAATGGGAGCTGTCCCGTGTCATCGTGCACCGAGTCAGGGATCAACCCGTGTCATCGTGCACCGAGTCAGGGATCAATGGGAGCTGTCCCGTGTCATCGTGCACCGAGTCAGGGATCAATGGGAGCTGTCCCGTGTCATCGTGCACCGAGTCAGGGATCAATGGGAGCTGTCCCGTGTCATCGTGCACCGAGTCAGGGACAATGGGAGCTGTACCCGTGTCATCGTGCACCGAGTCAGGGATCAATGGGAACTGTACCCGTGTCATCGTGCACCGAGTCAGGGACAATGGGAGCTGTACCCGTGTCATCGTGCACCGAGTCATGGACAATGGGAGATGTCCCGTGTCATCGTGCACTGAGTCAGGGATCAATAGGAGCTGTCCCGTGTCATCGTGCACCGAGTCAGGGACAATGGGAGCTGTCCCGTGTCATCGTGCACCGAGTCAGGGATCAATGGGAGCTGTCCCGTGTCATCGTGCACCGAGTCAGTGACAATGGGAGCTGTCCCGCGTCATCGTGCACCGAGTCAGGGACAATGGGAGCTGTCCCGTGTCATCGTGCACCGAGTCAGGGATCAATGGGAGCTGTCCCGTGTCATCGTGCACCGAGTCAGGGATCAATGGGAGCTGTACCCGCGTCATCGTGCACTGAGTCAGGGACAATGGGAGCTGTCGAGCTGTCCCGTGTCATCGTGCACTGAGTCAGGGACAATGGGAGCTGTACCCGTGTCATCGTGCACCGAGTCAGGGATCAATGGGAACTGTACCCGTGTCATCGTGCACTGAGTCAGGGATCAATGGGAGCTGTCCCGTGTCATCGTGCACAGAGTCTACTGAGGACATGGCGTGGTCTGTGGCCTGGCATCAACGCCAGAGGCCGGTCTGCGTGTGGTGTTGGCACGTCATCGTCATGTGCCATGGCGTGGTCTGTGGCCTGGCATCAACACCACAGGCCGGTCTGCGTGTGGTGATGGCCGTCATCGTCATGTGACATGGCGTGGTCTGTGGCCTGGCATCAACGCCAGAGGCCTGTCTGCGTGTGGTGTTGGCACGTCATCGTCATGTGCCATGGTGTGGTCTGTGGCCTGGCATCAACACCACAGGCCGGTCTGCGTGTGGTGTTGGCGTCATCGTCATGTGCCATGGTGTGGTCTGTGGCCTGGCATCAACACCACAGGCCGGTCTGCGTGTGGTGTTGGCACGTCATCGTCATGTGCCATGGCGTGGTCTGTGGCCTGGCATCAACACCACAGGCCGGTCTGCGTGTGGTGTTGGCACGTCATCGTCATGTGCCATGGCGTGGTCTGTGGCCTGGCATCAACACCACAGGCCGGTCTGCGTGTGGTGATGGCACGTCATCGTCATGTGACATGGTGTGGTCTGTGGCCTGGCATCAACACCACAGGCCGGTCTGCGTGTGGTGTTGGCACGTCATCGTCATGTGACATGGTGTGGTCTGTGGCCTGGCATCAACACCACAGGCCGGTCTGCGTGTGGTGTTGGCACGTCATCGTCATGTGCCATGGTGTGGTCTGTGGCCTGGCATCAACGCCAGAGGCCTGTCTGCGTGTGGTGTTGGCGTGTGTCATGTGCCATGGCGTGGTCTGTGACCTGGAATCAACGCCAGAGGCCTGTCTGCGTGTGGTGTTGGCACGTCATCGTCATGTGCCATGGCGTGGTCTGTGACCTGGCATCAACGCCAGAGGCCTGTCTGCGTGTGGTGTTGGCACGTCGTCGTCATGTGCCATGGCGTGGTCTGTGACCTGGAATCAACGCCAGAGGCCTGTCTGCGTGTGGTGTTGGCACGTCATCGTCATGTGCCATGGCGTGGTCTGTGACCTGGCATCAACGCCAGAGGCCTGTCTGCGTGTGGTGTTGGCACGTCATCGTCATGTGCCATGGCGTGGTCTGTGACCTGGCATCAACGCCAGAGGCCTGTCTGAGTGTGATGTTGGCACGTCATCGTCATGTGCCGGTAAAGTGAAACAGACGCGAGAACCGGGGCGGAACACGAGGTATGTGACACGGCAGCCCAGCCCTGTGAAGCAGCGAAAGTCTGAATGAACTCGTAGCTGTAGTTGTGCAAATCCACACGTCCACCATAGAGACAGCGCCATTTTGTTAGCACTTTTTGTACAGCTAGGCTCGTTTCTCGCGCAACAAATTGTTGTATTACTGAGGTAAAACTAGGTATGAGCCTACCATATGGAAAAAAAAGTTGATGACACATCATTAATTGATGTGCCTTTACCTTGTTACTATGAAACCGTAATTGCCTGAGAAATATGTATTCCGTGCCCTTGCATTGGGTATTCGACGATTGCACCTGAGCGATTGCTCCTGCCAAGTTAAAACTTGTTGCTTGCTTCATATAAGTACTGAAATTATGTTGTGATCACAACCAAGCGTCAGACCATTTTTCAGCCACGGCACCGTAGAGGTGTAAAGGAAATAACATGTTCTTTCCTGTACTATATGTGATGTGAATAGGTACATACCATAGGTGGAGAGGCACAGCCAAGGGGGCAGTGTCGATCCCACCCCTCCCCCAGCAACCGAAAATACACTAGATCAAGAGAGATATTTGAAGATCTTCATCACTTAAAACCAGAAATTTTCCGCGCGCCAAGCTCGCCGAAAGTGGTCTCTATTTCATCACATTTTTTTGGGTGGGGTCCTCCCCCTTAAGGAAACCCCGGCTCCGGCCTTGCCTACGTAAAGCCCGGGTGACATGCCACAACCCTTAAATGGACTCCAAAATATCTTATTAGGTAGGTCTAGTGCAATGAAGGTGGCATTTAAGGTCACCTATTGCCAAAAACATAGTTAGTACTTTTTCAAATATAAGAATATGTGTTGGTGAGCATTACTCACAAGTGGATGTTACCAATCAATTCACTTTCCCCTGGTCTGGCATTACCTGAAGTTTACAACCCGAGATGGGTTTCTGGTTTGAATCGTGTCAATTATATGAGGCGCCAAATGACTTGAAGATTAGTTCATATGTGCATCTCATGAAATGTGAATAAAAACTCGAAACATTTTCGTTGGCCTCATCTCTACATTCGCATTATAAAATCTGAGCTGAAGATTCCATGATCGTAAGCAATAGAAACACAAACCTCGCGCGGTTCCCTGGTGGAGCGAAGAGTGCCACCGGGCGATCCGCGCGAGGAACCACGCACGACACAGACACGAAAGACACCGCACACCGGAAACACTCACAGCATACAAACTGAACAGAGCACTATGCAAACGCACTATCAGACCAGCAAAAAAGACCTCCTGGAATACACTTTGCAATCAATTTAATAGATTCACCCTTCTCGGCGAAATTTGGACACTCCTTAAAACATTTCAACATCGACGAAGACACCCAAACAAAGCCATAATACTCAGACACCACAACAACAGCATTACAGACCCACAAACAATAGCTAACATCTTCGCACACAATTACCAACTTAGATCATCCACTCTCCCGCGCAACCCCCCGGCCCCACCCCCTATCAGACACACACGCCCACGTTTTTACAACACTAGGTTCGCACTCACAGAACTACAACTGGCAATTGCACAAACAGGAAACACAAGCGTAGGACCAGACAATATACACTATTCATTCTTCAAATACCTACCAACACAAGCATTACACGCATTACTCGACACCTACAACACCGCAAGGACAACACACATATACCCACAATCTTTGCTACACGCTTTGGTCATTCCTATCTCTAAACCAAACACTGACTCAACTCTATGCGACTCCTACCGTCCTATCGCACTAACCAGCTGTTTTCACAAACTCTTCGAACGCCTTGTCCAAAAAAAAACGCCTTCTCTACATTATTCAAACACACAAACTAATCTCTCCTATACAATCAGGCTTTCTCCCTAACCGCTCATGTCTTGCCAACCTCACCTATCTCATCACTCACATCCAGGAAGCAGCGGCCAAGAAACGCTCCACGGTCGCCGTCTTCCTGGATCTCAAACAAGCCTATGACACTATTAACATAACAGCACTCTTACAACACTTATACAACTTAGACATACAGGGCAGACTCTTACACTACCTCCATTTCTACCTACTAAACCAATCATTTCAAGTCAAAATTGCACTTCACACCTCAGAAACAAAACTCCCTACAACCGGTCTAATGCAAGGTTCGGTTCTTAGTCCCCTTCTCTTTATTTTAGGTCTAAATTCAGTCATCACCGACAACTTTCCGACAAACATTTTAATCTATGCAGACGATATAGTAATCTGGACATCACAAGAAACACCAAATCACGCACTAACAATACTACAAAACGCACTAACTGAACTACACAACAAACTCGCCTTACTAAATTTACACATCGCACCACACAAATCCAAATGTATGTTTTTCGGTTACCACAAACACACAGATGAACAACCACTAAAAATAAACCAAACACCCATACCATTCGTTACCAGAGCAAAATTCCTAGGCATCACATTGGACCCACGACTCACCTTTCGGCCACACATCTTAGACATTCAAAAACGCGCATCGAAAAGAATAAACATCCTCCGAGCACTTTCTGGCACAAACTGGGGATCCGATCGAAACACACTTCTAGCTCTCTACAAATTACTCATTCGGCCAATTTTGGAATCCGGATCCCCACTCTTCGAAAACGCTGCTAAATCAAATCTCAAAATTCTAGACACACTGCAACATCAATGTCTAAAAATAGCCAGAGGAGCATACGCCACCTCACCTTACCCCGCTCTCCACATATACAACCACATGCCAGAACTACAGCACAGACGCACAGAAGCACCATTAAGATATCACTACAAAACGCAACTCATTATACAACACCCATGCACACAGGCACTAAAACTCCGCACCACACGTGTACACCAACTCATGACAACAACACCACTCAAAACTACAATAGGCTGTCGCATCCACCAACACGCAAATAGACTACATGTTACACTACCCACACCCAAACCACTACCACCACCCACTGCCTGGTGGAAACACGAAACACCCACGACACACCTCCTTATAGACAATCCAAAGCACACATACACAGACGCAGAAAT
>JAOTOM010002532.1:37500-106774 GCA_034440615.1 Ashinkailepas kermadecensis
GCGACCGTTGCACATGTCGGTCGTGGCTTCCGTCATTCCGAGGTGTGGAGCAAAAGTAAGTTCCGGCACGTGGCTGACGTATGGTAGGCCACGGTCCCCTCCCCGCCCGAGAGGGCATGCGCTGCTGCCGGTGCCCGGGCAGAATGAGCTGGGCAGCAGGGAGCGGACGTGGCTGTTGGACGGTTGACCGTCATCATGCCGAGAGGACTTTGAGGCATGAACTGTTGAACGAACTGTCAAGGCACGAACTGTTGATACACACACGTCTGTGTCTGCCCAAACGGTTGTTGAAACTAACATGTAACAAGCTGTCGACTTGCTGCTGCTGTAAGCTTCTTCTGTTTTGCTTGTAAGCTCGATCAATAAAAGGGCAATTAACGGCCATTGCATTTGCGAACAACCTGTCCCGGAGCGAGATCAAACCTAGTCTATCGCAACCAGGAGAACAGAACTCTCCTACACATATTGAGGGCCCCTTGCGTGCTTGGGCTCCAAGCGCGCTTTTGGGCTTCCGGTGGACTAAAATGATCAATTTTGTTCGGGTTCCCGGCACGCCTTGGAGTCCTCGGCACGCTGTAGGGCTCAAGGCAACCTCGCATTTTTTCGCTTTTCAGTGCCGATTTACAGGCACATATCACGAACCGCGGCGGTGGTGCAAGCTCATCGGGTACATTTTAACGACACTAGTGCATTTTAAGGCCCAAGACCATTTAGGAGCCCATCCGTTGCACTTTTAGTAGCTCTTGATGCATTAGAAGAGCCTCTTGTGTGTGCATACCTCCACCCCTCTTTTGTGACCCTCGACATGTTTTGCATGGCCGACCCAATGCTTTTGTATGGGACTAGAAAATGTATTTGTATGGCCTTCGGTACGTTTCTAGGGGCCCGATGCGTTTTTGGGACGTTGGGTGCGAATTGTTACGGGTTTCCATTCCGTGAAGAAAGCTCAACTTCGGCGCTCTTCAAGCGCGCCAAGTGAGGGCTCTCTAACACGACGGGAGTGGTTATAGTCGCCTTAGTCCCCTCTTACTGGTCGCTCTACCGACCATTAGGCCCCTTCTGTGACCTCGGGGCTTCTTCATTTCCTCTGTTTCTCGTTTTTGTGAGGGCCAGGTTAAAGTCTTGCATGAGGGCGACATCCCGCTCGGCGAAGTCGTTGGCAACTCGGAGCCCGCGGGCTCGGCGAAATCGCTGACAACTTGGAGCCCGCTGGCTCCGCGTGCGGCGGCGACGAATGCCGGGTGTTCCGCCCACTCGCTCGGGTCTATGTCGAGGAAGGAGGCGCCCATCCCGATGGGCTTGAAGAAGGACGTGGTCGTCTGGGTGCAGAAGTCGGGGTTGCCCTTCGTCTTGGTCGTGGAGCAGTCGAGGCTGATCCACCGTGGGGGTCGTTGCAACCTTCAGTCTCCTTCAGATATTTCACCATCTTCATCTGCGCCGGAGGGATCGCCTCGTTGAAGAAGGTGAGTCCGACGAGTCGTTCGCTCAAGTACCAGAGGTGGCGACTGAATACCGTATCCGTCACCTTCACCAGCTCCTTGTCCGGGTACTCGGCCAACAACTTGGCGAATGCCAGGTCCTGCGCCGGGCTGAGGTCGGGTGCGGTGCCGTGGCTGGCTGACTGTACCAGGTGGAGACGTACGTGGTGACCCCGAAAACGACGAAGCGCTGAAGTCCAGCTCGCTCGCCCACTGTCAAGCGGAACTGGCTCCGGAGGAGAACGATCGTGATGGCGTAAATGATTTTCGCCATCCAGCAGGCGCGGTGGAGGGCATCGGAACGGAGGAACCGGATCCATCGCCTCTGCACTCCCACAAGAACAATCATCGCGAGCTCGAGCACTTCGCGGTAGTCGTCTTGGGGGTGCTGCTGGTAGAGGAGCGCGTTGAACTGGGCGATCCGGTTACCACGAGTTCGGTCAAGTGCTTGGACGCGTCGTCGCCGAAGGTCTCCGGCTTCGTCCGATGGACCAAGTCCCAGTGTTTTGCGAAACACTTCAAAAGCTGGACATCTGCTCCCGATGACGGCCCTAAGCAGACTCCAAATCCTTTCTCGGCCACCAGCTCCAGCATGTGGTGTAGGCAGGTCAGGTGCAGCACCTCCCGTTCCAGCTTCTGCTCGAGGATGGATGCATGTGTCGGCAGAGAGGCTGGTGTTGGCGGAGATTGTGTCGAAACCCAGTGTATTGAACCTGCCAGCGATGTCCCAGTACTTGAGCGCGTCCAGCACGACCGTCGCCGCAGTTATCATGTTGGGCTTACACTCAGGAATTATTTGGAAGCAAATCACATCATGTGAGGATTCCTCTCAGATATTGTTGGGCGTTAAGGAGGGGTAGTTGGCAGCTAGGAGGAGTAGTTGGAGGGGTAGTTGGTAGCTGTTGGCAGATAAGAAGGGGTTCCATGAGTTGAATTCGCTTCCAATTGCTTTCGTAGGCCAGTATGATAGTGTCGTTCACGAAGTCATGTCGCATTAGGGTCCGTCCATATTTTTGGCGAGTGTGGGTCTCTGGAGCGCCGGAATTCAGGTAGCAAGTCAGTCGACGTGATAAGCTGGTGGTGGTGGTGGGTTGTTTCCGTTAATTAGAAGTTTGCAACCTTCACATGGGCATGAATATTTCTGAACTGTATTGGTCATTTTCAGCGCGGCATATTTCGGTTTGTTTTGAATTACCAGAAATGTAAATTTCCGTATTGCACTTCGAAACACTCAGTCACTAGGGGGGATGGTGACGGTCCCTAGTAGAGTTGGAGTGTCCCACGCGCGTTGACTTGCTTGTTGATGGTTGTGTGTTGGTGGTCGTGCATCGGTGTGTCTGATGTATATTGCCTCTAAGGCAATAAGTCGTCGTTTGTTGTGGGTGGTTGCGAGTATCCTAGTGTGCTCGACCGAGTAATTTCCTTGTCAGCGCTGTGTTGTGGTGTTTGTGTGTGCGAGAGTGGCTCGCCGTTATTGTAGGTGCATTGTAATTGTTCGACTGAGTGTAGTGGTTGTTTTCACAATGTATCCACTGTTAGGCAGGAGTGCGCAGTCTCCCAAGGTGCAATTGTCAATCTACCAATCCAACGAAACAATCCAGACATCGTCATCAGAAAAGCAGGCAAAACACAAGTGTTTGTCATACTCAACAAGAACAAGTACCAATTCAAAGCTCAGACAATTATCGACAAGCAAACAAAGTTCAAGAAAATATGAAGAAACGCCATGAATCAACTAAAGCAACAAGTAAATGACCTGATATGCCCCGCAAACAAACATACTAAAGACAATAAGTTGGAGAAAATAACCGGAGCATACAAACCAAGTTCTTTCTATGGAAAAGTAAAAACACACAAACCCGGAAATCTACTCAGGCCCATCATCTCACAGATTGAGCTACCGACATACAGTCTCGCCAAATTTCTGAGCAAGATTCAAAGACCCTACATACAATCTCCACACTCACTGAAATCGTCAACAGAATTAAGCGACCTCCTGGAGACCAAGACACACCAGGGACAACTGGCCTCACTCGATGTGAACAACCTGTTCACCAACGTTCCCATCGAGAGAACGATACAAATCATCACCGAATATGCCTACCACCAGCAAGACCTGGTTCCACCATACATACCAGAAAACATCATGTGCGCCCTCCTATGATTGTGCCCACAAAGTCAACTGTACTACCAAATAGACGTTGTGGCAATGGACCCACCACTGGACTCCTTGCTGAAGCCTTCTTGTCAGTGGAAATTGGAGTGCTGGCCGAAAATCGGGTCAGGCTATTCACCTGTTGTTGATATGTCGACAACATCCTGGTCGACATTCGTGACACCAACACACTACACCAGCTGAAACAACAACTGGAGATAATTCCGGAATGCACCTCACCATTGAAAAAGCCGCAGACGACAGGATCAGCTCTGTAGACGTAGCCATCGACGCCACGGACAGCACCTTCATCGCCAGCGTCCATCACATGCCAACGGACTCAGGGAAATGCCTCAATGGGACCAGTGACTGCCCTGATCGGTACAAGGACAGTGTCATCAAATCATACATACAACGTGCACTCAAACCCAGCTCCACATGACATAATATGCATCACCAACTGGCACAAGTGAAACAAACACTAGCAAATAACAACTATCCAACATCACGCATATACCAGCTAATATCGATTGCCATCACACAATACATCGGAACAAAACAAACCAGCACAGCAGACTGGATACCAACTACTTGTACTACAGAACACAATTACACCAGGATACAACCAAGATGAAACGGCACTCAAAAACATTATTCGCAGAAAGTGCAAAACCACACAGCCAGCAGACAGGATCAAACTGAACATATACTACAACAGCCCAACATCAGCAACACTACTGATGAAAAATAACACCGCACATGACCCATCACCAGTCAAACAAACAAATATCAGATACCACTACGATTGCACCTTAGGAGACTGCACACTCACACCCATGCCGGAATTTTACCTTTCCGGTACTTCCAGCGTCCGCTCGCACAACGTGCGCGGATTCTTACTCTAAGCATAAACATCAAGGTTGTACATTACACAAAGGTTACTTTCTTCCACATGCTATCTTGAAAATGTCTTGGGTTAAAACGAAACGACGACAAAATGCAGATATCAACTATGTGTTAATTGCGATCATGACCATTAGGAACTATGGCGATATTATTTACAAGAACAACGAAGATACAAGCAAAATATTAAGACCAATAGAAGCGACAAGGAGAAAGATCACCAACGCTGAACTCGCAGTTATTTTCAACGAAACATGTATCCTAAATAATCTGATACCAAACTACTCACACACACACACATACACACACACACACACATATATATATATATATATATATATATATATATATATATATATATATATATATCTATATATATATATATATATATATATATATATCTATGTATATATATATATATATATATATATATATATATATATATATATATATATATATATATATCTATATATATATACCTATATATATATATATATATATATATATATATATATATATATATATATATATATATATATATATATAAATATATCGTACAAAGTCACATATTGAAATTACCACCGTACTTCAAGACACCGACTTCAGGCTCATGCTTAAAGTATAGAATTAGCGAAGTGTGCTACAGATTTCTCATAGACGGTCCATATATTCATGATAATTTGGCATATATTTATGATAGCTTCGACGACTATCATATATTGCACTCCTTCCGACATAGCTACGCACGATGAGAATCGATCTGAGCGTGACAATCGATCCGTGTTGCCTACAACTAGCCGCTGCATTTCCAGTTGACTCCAGTACCTGTCGGTGCTCTCGTCGTCCAGCTCCGGGTGATGCACATTTATCAGCCGTCCATCGAGGCGAGTCTGTCCGGAGCAGCCGCAGGTTCACCTTGACTTTGCATTCAGCGCTGTGGAGCGTGACAAGTTATCTGGGAAGGCCTGACCCCAGCGAGCCTGGGGTGTCCCCAGCGAGCCTGGCCTGTCCCCAGCGAGCCTGGCCTGTCCCCAGCGAGCCTGGGGTGTCCCCAGCTACATGGCAAGGCTGCAGCGCGCCCCGTCTGGCCGGCACGCGCCCAGTCTGATCTCTGCTCGCCCGGTCTGTGCCTCCGCGGGAAGCCCGGTCTGCCGGGTCACCGGCCGGTCTGAACCTTGCCGCGAAGCTGGGCCTCCGCCAACACCGACTGACGTCACCAATGCCACACAAGCAGGAGCGCTGCAATTCGACGCCCGTGACGTCGTCACACCAATGGCTGACCGGTGGCCACGGATCGCTGCCGACCAGGTGGCCGTACTGTCAGCTGGAGCGGCCACTGCCGCTGCGACTGCAGGGAAAGCGGCCACGAGGAGGATCATATTCGCTTGTCATGCCTCCATATTTCTAAAGAAGCGGTGCAGAGTATCATGCTTAGTAATATGCTAAATGCGTTACAACTTCCGAGTCGATTTTTGTCTGATAGAAGCACGCTTTCTCCAGCCTACCAGGTGCTGAAGTACTCTATCTCAACGTCTCTTCACAAACAGGCAAATGGAAAACATCTGCGTGATGTGTCACAATTGGCCTTGTTCACACGGCGACTCGTGGATCGCTGCACGGCAGCTCTTCAGGCATTTCAGCTGTCTGCATTTATCACTTTCTATGCACCTGCACTGTCATTGTGAGCGTGTACCCCATCTGGCCCAAAGCTCATTAGCACAGATCCTGGCGCACGGACACACCATGGCTTCGTCTTCCAGTCAACTGAACGGTGGCCGTCCCCAGAGCCAGAGCGCGACAGGGTGTAACCGCCTACAGATACTGGCGCACAACACACTATGGCTTCGTCTTCCAGTCAACTGAACGGTGGCCGTCCCCAGAGCCAGGAAGCGACCGGGTGCACCGGCCTGGTTTGTTTGTTACTTGTTTGCTACCTAGCCTGAGGTCGCTTCGTTTGATCGCTTTCGTTTCGGTGTGCGGCACACGGCATGCAAGGCTGTGTACAGCACACAGGACATGGTCAGTCATCCTCAGTTATTCCCCTGACATCCGGTGACCTGAGTGTGCCACTGGGCATTCCCCGGCGAAGGCAGCACTGGATTAACCGCGCACGAAGCATCAGCGATCCGGAGCGGGAGCGAATGTCGAGGTCACACCAGCGGTCCAAGGCGAGATTCAACGATGACGTCACACGGATTATTCGAGGCGGGAATTGGTGATGACGTCACACCAGTGCCCCGCTAGAAGGCGGGCTGTCAGTTGCTCAAACATACCTGCAGCCGGTTGCAAAACGGACCGAGCCGGTCGAAGTAAACCGCACGTGGTTGCACGGCGGCGGTGATGGAATTATTGGCGTTGCCTCATGGATGTGTGGCTGGGCGCACGCGGGTGGAACGGGCACCGTCCCGGCACCGTGCAGCTTCAACTGCCTGACGAGAACCGGACGGCGGGGCTGAGAGATGGTGCCATGCTGCCGTTGCGCTCCTGGCCAGCCGATGGTTGGACGCACAGTGAGGGACCCAACGACGGACCAGGCGGGATGCTCTATACTCACTGCGTGATTTGTTCTGCCTTCTCATTAAATAGCACTTTTGATGCCTGGAAGTGTTCGGTAAGTCTGAAAATGTTCACCATCTTCCACACATGACTAATCCGTCTATGCGTATGCTGCAACGCAAACAGCGAGTCATTTGATAACGTCATTACCCAAACTAACCTCCATTCCTGACCAGCACGGCAGCACCATTTGATGACGTCAACAGCTCAACTCACCTCCATTCCTGACCAGCACGGCAGCACCATTTGATGACGTCAACAGCTCAACTCACCTCCAATCCTGACCAGCGCGGCAGCACCATTTGATGACGTCAACAGCTCAACTCACCTCCATTCCTGACCAGCACGGCAGCAAGATGCACAAACTGTAAAAAACTGGCGTAGAAAACAGGCGACTCTACCGCCATGTAATCACTGCAATGTCAAACAAGGTAGGTATATCAGGGAAAACTGTGAAGAAGAACATGTTCTCCCTTGGTGTGGGCAACTATTTATGATCGTCGATCGCCAAAGCTAATTTAAACGCCGATGCCGAATCTGCGCTGTCACGCATCATGTATCAACACTGGTGTTGTATGGCATTGTATGATGAGAAGGCGAATATTTTCAGGCATATTGCTCGCTTCAATTCGGTATCAAAAGTGTTGTTTAGTGAGAAAGTAGAACAGCTTGCGCATGCATTCATGCCTCCAGCATGGCGTGGTGGGGATCTGATTTGACACCGGGCCCGAACACTAGGCACTTCCAATAGGCACTTCCTGTGTGCCATCAAATTTATCACCTACCAAGTTCTACTGGCGCTTGCTGTAACCTTGATAATCCAGCAGCATGTAGGGGAGCCGGGTCTAGTTGATACAATTTTGGCGAAACTAAAAATACCTCATCACTTTGGAAGGGTAGCGAGAAGATAGCTACACCTACGTCAAGCCTAAACCTTCTGGCATTATCCCCAATACATTTGTTTTCGTCGCATCCCCTGGGCTTTCCACCAGAGAGCAACACATCGCGCAACTAGCGGTTCATCAACTTACCACGCTTCAGGGGTAAGTTGTTACTGACGATGTGGTAAGTTGATAAAATGTAAGCTAAATAAAATATATTGTTTATAGTTGTCAGAAGTTTACACCTTTTGAAAAGCCCATGTTTCACGATTGGATTAATAATACCGACTTGAGTCCTGGCCTACCATAGCTCGTGGTTTATGGCATTTATTAAAGGCTCATACGTTCCTTCCGTAGTTGCACATTTTCCTTGTTTTCGTGATTTTCCGTCCGATTAGAAATTCCCGTAGAAATGTTGAAAATGTCCATCTTGAAGCAGTTGTATCCAACACCTTAATGCAAATAGGAAATTCTGTGGTCATTTGAATTCATTACCAGCCCACAAAATGTTAATACAGGCTAAGGTTGCCACAGGCTGATTAGGTTCATGCAGGCTGTATCAATTTACTCCGCAGGTTTTCTGGTGCACGCTGCAACATGATATGGAACATTGTGAGCACGGTTTGCCAGCAAACGATAAAAGCATTTAACCGTTGGAAAGCTAAGATACACGGGATAGTTAATACATCAGCGTTTACTCCAAAGGTATGAAGCTGGTTTCCATGACTACCACACATGTTGCTGTTCGCACCCTCTTCTCGTGGATAAAAAAACAAGCGCAAGTCCTTTCGACTCGCGGCTGCGGAATGTTCAGAATGTGGCATACTTTTGGAGCCAAATTAATATTTCAATGTATGTGTGTTCGCTCTTAAGTTTTAAGTTGTCGCCCACTTGCTAACTTTTTAGGTGTATGTTATCATTAACATGTTTATTAGGTTATATTGGCTTGCTAATTACATTTTCCCTACGTCTCTAACATGCATAGTTCGACAGGTGGTTTTGAAGCCTGATTCTGACGTGACCTGACCTATCCTGTCGGGACCATTTCGCCATACTCAATATGGTGCATTCATCTATGTTCATTCTTGAAAAGCTGTTGAAAGAACACATGTTCTGTCTTATCATTTCCATGGACTAAGTCAAGGTCGTTATATCGACCTAATGCGACCTATGGTGACCTCATTATCAACCAAAATGCGAATATAAGGTATGCTTCGGGCTCTCCATGACTACAGCTTTAAAACAGTGTTCTGCATTTAACCCTAGCGACGTAGATCGGAAGTTAGAGGGGTCTTCCAAGAGCACCCCGGCTCGGAGAAGGTGGATTCGCCTGCCGGCCTGGCGAGGGTTTAAGTATCTACTAAGAATGTGTTGCCAGCAAACCGTCCGCCGGCAGCGTTGGACCGTCCGCCGGCAGCGCTGGACCGTCCGCCGGCAGCGATGGACCGTCCGCCGGCAGCGCTGGACCGTCCGCCGGCAGCGCTGGACCGTCCGCCGGCAGCGATGTCCGCCGGCAGCGCTGGACCGTCCGCCGGCAGCGATGTCCACCGGCAGCGCTGGACCGACCGCCGGCAGCGCTGGACCGTCCGCCGGCAGCGATGGACCGTCCGCCGGCAGCGATGGACCGTCCGCCGGCAGCGCTGGACCGTCCGCCGGCAGCGATGGACCGTCCGCCGGCAGCAATGGACCGTCCGCCGGCAGCGATGGACCGTCCGGCGGCAGCGCTGGACCGTCCGCCGGCAGCGATGGACCGTCCGCCGGCAGCGCTGGACCGTCCGCCGGCAGCGATGGACCGTCCGCCGGCAGCGCTGGACCGTCCGCCGGCAGCGCTGGACCGTCCGCCGGCAGCGATGGACCGTCCGCCGGCAGCGCTGGACCTTCCGCTGGCAGCGATGGACTGTCCGCCGGCAGCGATGGACCGTCCGCCGGCAGCGATAGACCGTCCGCCGGCAGCGCTGGACCGTCCGCTGTGCTACTACCGGACGATAACTGTTTTTGTTTTAGTGATGTCGACTGTTGCGATATATGTTATGACAAAATACCGGATGTCATCGAGTCAAGAACATAATACTATTCATTTCTGTCCTGTGTGGTTTAGCTACTGGATGGTTGTTCAATAATGCGGTAAATCAGGTCAATGACTCAACCAAAAACACCACATACATCTGCTGAAACTGGAGTGACGAATGTCAGAGTGACAGAACTAATTGATCACAGGAACAACAGGAAGCTAAGTCTTCCGCGCTCTGTCTGAACCTAAACCAAAATAGTGCAGGTTATGACAACAAACGGATGCACTGACTATCAATTCAGGCACCAACTCATAATTGTTTTTCGAGGAGGCATTTTCGCTTCTAATTATTCGTCTCAATGATCTATGTAAGTTGCGGAAGCAGGGAACGAGGACGACAAAAAGATGGCGTGAAGACAAGAGGCGGCGGATTGGAGGAGGTAGGGGGAAGCGGCAGCTTCACAAAATGTAGGGGAGATAGGGCGGAAGCGGCAGCTTCACCAAAACAAGGTGTGAAATTCAGCATTAACCCCATGGCATTACATAGTAAATAATGAGCATAGCATGAGTTCTGACCCATGACCAAACGAGAATCCGCCGCCATCGGTGCAGACTTTCTCACGCACACGTCGGTTGTATCCATGGCAAAACGATCATCTTTTTCCTCTAATTACTTGCATCTTCGTCCCTTAAGAAGTTCAAAAATTTCCGTGCCCCTCATCTACAGTTTTGTTTTGAAGTTCAATGGAAGACATTTTATTTTCAGAACCTTAAATCATACAACCATCAGCTCCAAACTGCCACGTCACTTCCCGTTACCGTTCCTTACTTTCCCATTCGACATCGCTTCACATTGTCGAATCTGAGGTAAGTAAATCGCAACCCATCTTGAATTGATTTTTGCAACCGAAGGCGCCCCTCTGGGTGGATTTGGGTGGACCTCGTCCCCAATCTCAAAAACTTTTTTTTCGCCCAAGGACGCCCCTCTGAGTGGAAAGTGTGCCCCGGCGGAAAACTACCTGATCCGTCAGTGATGCAGCATATGCTTAGATTCCATCAAACACGACTATTAAACCATATCAGGTAGTATCCTTGAGATCTTAAATAGATGGTATGAGGATGGAAAGAATGGGATAAGATTGAAGGTCTGTAAGTATCCAAAAAAAGAGTCGGACGTAGTCCGATGCTAAAAAATATCGCACCAACGTCACGGACTGTGATTTTGGAAAGTCAGCCATGTCTGACATATCAAGAGCAGCTTGGATGAAACAAAATGGACATAATAATTATATTGTAACGCAAATTTGGACTGCTTATCACAAACGAAGCCACAGCAAAGGTTAAACGGCATCAAAATATAAAATTGCGAACGTTGAAAACTTTTATTATTTCTCAAAGACAGACCTACCCATCACACGTACGGGCATCAAGCGGGATGGTTTAACAGCGCGATGGTGCTTATAAATATATTTCTGTGCACCTCGTCAGGGTTGCCAATGTGTAGAAATTGAGGTATCCGGTACCAACTGTTGTAGGGTACTAACTGCGGTCCGATACCATCCGAATCTCATCTATCCGTGTCCAACTTCAGTCTTTGCCGCCTACTATACGTTCGCGCCTCATGGTACTGAAAGCAAAGCAAACGTGAGTGCACATCTCGTAGGGCATATATGCACTGACGGATCTAGGATTTCGTTAAGGGAAGGCAACATTTTGAGGGGTGCATTTTCACCTGGACGATGCCTTCGACTGAAAATGTCGCTGACCGGGGCAGGGGAGGGGTGATTGGGTGTACTCGACCTTTCCGAAGGAACGCTTCTCCATCTTGAGACGCACCCCATCTCGATCTGGGGCACCTTTCGGAGTGCTAAGGGAGAAATAGCCACTCCGAAAGTGCTTATGGCGAAAGGGGCGACCGGGGGTCACCCATCTCGCCTCATCCCCCGCCTTGAATCCGTCCCTGTACATATGTAATCTTGCCAATGCAGAGCCGACTAATTATACGCAATGTCTTATGCCCTCTCCTATTTGTGTCAGTCAGTCTGAACGGTGCGGAGTTTCGATGTGACTAGAAACTCGCATTGCATCAGTATATCATTGCTGTGATATACTGATGACATAGCGTTGCCTTGTTGATTTCCCAATACTATAATTGCATGGTTGATTTCCCAGTACCATAGCATTAACTTCTAGATTTCCCATTACCACAGCATTGCTTTGTTGACTTCCCAGTATCCTAGCATTGCCTTGTTGATTTGTCAGTAACTTAGCATTCCCTTGTTGATTTCTCAGTAACATAAGATTGCCTTGTTGATTTCCCAGTACCACAACATTACTATTCCCCAGTACCACAACATTACTATTCCCCAGTACCATAACACTGCCGTGCCGACAATGCGCGTAGCGCCCGGCTTGTTCGCTTTATTCTGAATGCGTGACTGATATGGTATGCAGCACAGAGCTAGTGCTACCCGCACCCGGATACTGCCACGGTCGGAGCAGTGGGACCTCGGTCCGCTATTTCGTCACGACGTCTGGCTTGATGCCGCAGTGAAGATGCATCCATAACAACAAGCTGCCAGCGGTCAACTCTTTGCATTAATGCGATTAAAAATGCAATTGGCTGGATGATCGCCTTGCTGTGTGTGCCGAATCTATGATACCGGAGCCACAATAAGCCAGAATCTCATAACGTATGTGTATTGGACGAACATGGATCACAGTGTGCCGACAGCGCAAACATCCGCTGAAATTATGCATTTCACGAAATGCTTAGGCGTTCCACCACAGGACTGAGCATGAGGACTGAGCATGTGAACTGAGACATTTCCAACTATGATGGACCTTTGACTTTCGAGCTGACCTGGGGATTCGGGCGGCGCCAAAGGGGACAAAGAGTTCAAACCGTGAAGTTTGAGGACTGGACATCGATTGGGGTCAAGAAAGCCCCTAATTGGAATAAATGTGTTGTTCCGTTCAGTTCGCCGAACTTGCATGACCTCAGACGGATATTTTATTAGAAATACAAATCCACGATCAGACGTGGTAATGACAGGGGTGTTGAGAACTTACATAATTTGTTGCTCATTCATCGCATGCCTAAGCATTTCACGTCACACCGGGTGTCAACAAATGCTGACGACGTATACCCAACATCTTCCAAATGCTGACGACGTATACCCAACATCTTCCACAATTCACATCGCAATGACATCGCCTGCGGCAATTTCTCAAAGTGGAGGAGGGATGACGCTGGTGGCACCTCCGCCTGAGATGGTGCCTGGCACCGCGCTGAGAGGATGATATACTCCCGGGGAGGCCACCGCACTCCCGCGGAGACCACTGCGTTTGGACTTGGACCCGACCAGCTTCCCGGGGAGACACTGACGGTGGGAATACTGTAAACCGATAGGTCCAGTTACAGAGAAGGAACAAACATGACGGTCAACCTGGGCCGACCTGTTACAAATGCACACCACATGACATGATAGTGGCAACCGAACACCGATAACATCGTTCGCATACATATATACAACGCAGAACAATCACTGGCTACACTTAACACGGTTAATACTCAGTCTAGCGTGATGAGCTGAGGCGCATCCTCATAAAAATACCACATCCACACTGAAGCCATATCTTTTGCGCATAGCTATAAATTGTTGTATGCCAATTCCCGATGCAAAGGATATTAGCAGGCGTTGCCAATGTTTTAAAGCGTTTTCATACTTCAGGTACAATTACCTTATACCTCTAACTTAAGACAATACAGGCAGCATTTGAGTTCGATCTAGCAAAAAAAAAACTGGCGAAAACTGAAAAATAATACTAAAATCGCGAGAAAAAGCTCGTGAAATGATCAGTGTATGTGTTCAGACTCGCCAACTCAGTGTACGCTGGCCGAAACGTGCGTGGATGGGCGTGAGTGGAGCGACTGGCTAGAGTAGGTTGAAGATGATGGTGACCCCGAGTGACGGTACGTCCGTCTGCACTGTCTCCGAATCGGCGCGGCGGCTCGTCTTCCCCCGGCTGAGCGACTTGAAGCAGACGTTGTTGAGCGGCTTCATCTTGTCGTCATGCACGCTGACGCGGAAGGTGGGCCGCTGGAAGGCGGCTGCCGTCAGGCCCACGCGCGAGTCGCACAGCAGGTTGGCACACTGGTACGGGAACTCGGACCGCGTCGGGATGCGCGGCCCGTCGTGGCCGAGCTGCACCAGCTTCTGCCGCAGACACGTCTCGGCCAGTTCCGGGCAGTCGAACGAGTGGATCTTGTATGCCTGGTAGAAGAGGAAGCGCTGCAGCTTCTTGCTGGTGCCCGAGTAGGTGGGGTTGAGCACCATGATCTTGGTGCCGGTGCACGAGTTGTCCTCGGCGCTGACCACGCGCACCTGGGTCAGCGGCGTGTCCACCGTGGTGCCGATGCTGTTGCTCTGCAGCGCCTTGAAGCACGCCTCGCCCTCCATCTTGTCGTCGTCGTAGAGGAGGTAGTTGTAGTAGCCGAGCGCCAGTTCCTCCATTTGGGAGTGGCACAACAGCCGCATGCACGAGTCCATTTCGCCCAGCCAGGTGGCGGCCAGCTTGTTGATCAGCTCCATCTTGGCCGGGTCGCCGACGCACGAGCTCAGCACGGAGACGACCAGGTCGCGCGCCAGCTCGAGGCGCGCGTACTGCGGCACGAAGCCGGCCGAGGCGGAGCGCGCCTGCGGGCCCGAGTACATGGTCAGGTGGGTGACGGCGCGCGCCTGGCCGTGCGGCTGCACCAGCATTGCCGGTCGCGTCACGTGCAGGTCGGACTTGCACAGGATGAACGCCTCGAGTGGCTGCACGGAGCTTCCCTTGAGCGCGCTGAGCAGCAGCAGGCGCTGCTTCTCCACGCGCGCCGCCGAACACTGCGAGTCGTGGAACACCAGGTGGATGTCGCCCGCCGCGTAGAATGCCACCGGCAGGTTGGACTTGTAGTAGGTATCGCGAGACGAGTGCACGTCGGCCATGCAGGCGGCGCCCTGGTCGCTGGCGTCATCCACGTACAGTGAGGTGAAGGTCTTGCCGCCGGTATGGTGAACGATCAGTACGTCCGCGGCGCACAGGATCGGCACACAGGACGCTGGCGCGCTGACCTGGTGCAGCTGCAGCGCCTCGCTGGTCAACATGTTGCCCTCGATGTCCTGCAGAGGCCGCTGCGGCAGGCACTCCATCAGGTTGAGTGACTGCGAGCGCACGCTGGTCAGCAACGCGGCCAGCAGCGGCAGCAGTACCTGCCAACAGGAGAGAGGATCGTGACGACACGCACACAACACAACAGACAGTATATCGCGGGAACACTTCAAAAAAGCAATGTGCGCGCACACCCACACCCACACCCACCCACATTGTGGGAGGAACACATTAGAGCACCCAGATAGCATAGAGAGCACAAAGCAGCACAGTACACTGCCAATGCATGTACAAACACAAAGCACAATGCATGACAATAGGTATGCAAAATGGCATGCATAAATCGCAGAAATCCGCAGCTCACCGAACAATCGAAGGAGCAGATATGCCTCCTGCGCAAACCCATGCTATTCTTACAATGTATTTTTGACGCTACAACTCAGATTCACGTGTTATATATATATATATATATATATATATATATATATATATATATATATATAAATATGCACAGGTTCATATTTTGTATAATTGTGATTTACTGCATATCTTATTAAATGGCACGGTCGGCAAATCTATGAAGTAGAAAATCCAGTGTTGTTCTTGCAAAGAGGATTAAAATATAGCATCGCCCTCTACACCCACAATACGAAAGATTTTGAGGACACGCATTCTTGTCTATGCTTATCTGGTGCACCCGAAGTTTTGATAGTACATCTAGATCATAGTCTTGGTCAGGCGATATCCTGGAGTAGTTGTGCACAAAATGGCACGAGAAGAAAGCATTCCTGACCCGAGATTGTCTGGAATTCATGGTAATCAACTGTGTTCTTTTAACCTCAGTCAATGTCAACCAGTATTGAATCATTCGCATCCAATATACACGTTTTATGACACTGAACCACAAATAGAGATGACGTCCAGCGCTAAATCGGATGCAGGATTATTTAAGGGTGAGGTAGGAAAACCACAATACCACTTCCTGCTATTTGGAAGAATATTATCTGTGGTCTGAATCTGGTACACCATGCAATTTTGTTCGACCTTCAGCCCTGGCCGTTTATGCGCCGAGTGCTGACCAAAGCCATGCACAGGAATCAAAACGAAAGCGCTGAAGGCTTCGGTCTTGGTTTATGTTATTCTCTAAATGGACATTCTATACTGAAAATGTATCTGAGAAATCACATTTTTGGTGCCCTTTGAATGGTGTACCGCACAGATATTGCTCTGGTCGAACCCACGCTGATTCTGTCTGATTCCGTCGGTGATTAAGAGCATCTTCGCGATTATTCAGTAGTGCCGTCATCGTCGTTGTCCGCACAGAATGATCTCGCGTCCACGTCTCGCATGACACCCATAATGGCTGTGCCACACGTCTCGCATGACACCCATAATGGCTGTGCCACACGTCTCGCATGACACCCATAATGGCTGTGCCACACGTCTCGCATGACACCCATAATGGCTGTGCCACACGTCTCGCATGACACCCATAATGGCTGTGCCACACGTCTCGCATGACACCCATAATGGCTGTGCCACACGTTTCGCATGACACCCATAATGGCTGTGCCAAACGTCTCGCATGACACCCGGAATGTCTGTGCCACACGTCTCGCATGACACCCGGAATGTCTGTGCCACTCGTCTCACATGACACCCATAATGGCTGTGCCACACGTCTCGCATGACAGCCATAATGTTTGTACCGCATGTCTCACAGGGCACCCATAATGTTTGTACCACACGTCTCGCATGACACCCATAATGTTTGGACCACATATCTCACAGGGCACCCGGAATGTCTGTACCGCACTCCTCTGCTAACGACTGCGTTCCCAGTTCCCGTGGAGGCAGCACGTGAACAACTAATTGCCACTAGCTTGGCGCCGGTCGATTCATTTTTATTTGCCCGAGCATTGCCACATCCGTCACAATCTGTCACGGAACCAGGCGGCACCGAAACTACCCGACAATTCGTGGGGTGTCGGCCGTCGCATTAGGCTGCCTTACACCATTAGTGAAAGTGAACTCTTAGCCATGCCGAGGAGTGCATGCTATCCTACAAGTGACACACGTCTTTAAAAATAGCAATGCGCTATGCACTCAGTCAATAATAATGAAGAAACATTTTTGAACACAAATGCCACTTCGGAAGAAATGAATCATGCAAAACACAACCATATGCAAGTTTACAATGCTGTTGATATTTGTGTTACATTTGTATATGTGGCTACTTGGTTGTATTTTGACTGGGCTGCAGGCTGACTACGTCAGTTGACACGGGATCCCAGCACTGGGCTGTGTACTGACTACGTCATTTGGCAAGGGATCCCAGCCCAGTGCACTGACTTGGTGGTGTGTCGACTGGGTTGTAGGCTGACTACGTCAGTTGAACGGGCAGCTGGGCTATGGATGACTACGTCTTTGGGAAGGGATCCCCCAGTATTGGTGGGGGTGGTGACACGGGGTTCCAGCCCGGGGCACTGAGCCGGTCTCACTTTCGCTGGCCGCCCAGCGTTAAACGGCCACTAAAACACATACGTACGCTGGCGACACGACCACCAACTGCCCCACGTCTGACAGCCCCAGACGGCACGGTGCTGCCGGCGACACGACCACCAACTGCCCCACGTCTGACAGCCCCAGACGGCACGTGCTGCCGGCGACACGACCACCAACTGCTCCACGTCTGACAGCCCCAGACGGCACGTGCTGCCGGCGACACGACCACCAACTGCCCCACGTCTGACAGCCCCAGACGGCACGGTGCTGCCGGCGACACGACCACCAGCTGCCCCACGTCTGACAGCCCCAGACGGCACGGTGCTGCCGGCGACACGACCACCAACTGCCCCACGTCTGACAGCCCCAGACGGCACGGTGCTGCCGGCGACACGACCACCAACTGCCCCACGTCTGACAGCCCCAGACGGCACGGTGCTGCCGGCGACACGACCACCAACTGCTCCACGTCTGACAGCCCCAGACGGCACGGTGCTGCCGGCGACACGACCACCAACTGCCCCACGTCTGACAGCCCCAGACGGCACGGTGCTGCCGGCGACACGACCACCAACTGCCCCACGTCTGACAGCCCCAGACGGCACGGTGCTGCCGGCGACACGACCACCAACTGCCCCACGTCTGACAGCCCCAGACGGCACGGTGCTGCCGGCGACACGACCACCAACTGCCCCACGTCTGACAGCCCCAGACGGCACGGTGCTGCCGGCGACACGACCACCAACTGCCCCACGTCTGACAGCCCCAGACGGCACGGTGCTGCCGGCGACACGACCACCAACTGCCCCACGTCTGACAGCCCCAGACGGCACGCTGCTGCCGGCGACACGACCACCAACTGCCCCAGACGGCACGGTGCTGCCGGCGACACGACCACCAACTGCCCCAGACGGCACGGTGCTGCCGGCGACACGACCACCAACTGCCCCACGTCTGACAGCCCCAGACGGCACGGTGCTGCCGGCGACACGACCACCAACTGCCCCACGTCTGACAGCCCCAGACGGCACGGTGCTGCCGGCGACACGACCACCTACTGCCCCACGTCTGACAGCCCCAGACGGCACGGTGCTGCCGGCGACACGACCACCAACTGCCCCACGTCTGACAGCCCCAGACGGCACGGTGCTGCCGGCGACACGACCACCAACTGCCCCACGTCTGACAGCCCCAGACGGCACGGTGCTGCCGGCGACACGACCACCAACTGCCCCACGTCTGACAGCCCCAGACGGCACGGTGCTGCCGGCGACACGACCACCAACTGCCCCACGTCTGACAGCCCCAGACGGCACGGTGCTGCCGGCGACACGACCACCAACTGCCCCACGTCTGACAGCCCCAGACGGCACGGTGCTGCCGGCGACACGACCACCACTGCCCCACGTCTGACAGCCCCAGACGACACGGTGCTGCCGGCGACACGACCACCAACTGCCCCACGTCTGACAGCCCCAGACGGCACGGTGCTGCCGGCGACACGACCACCAACTGCCCCACGTCTGACATCCCCAGACGGCACGGTGCTGCCGGCGACACGACCAACCACCAACTGCCCCACGTCTGACAGCCCCAGACGGCACGGTGCTGCCGGCGACACGACCACCAACTGGCCCACGTCTGACAGCCCCAGACGGCACGGTGCTGCCGGCGACACGACCACCAACTGCCCCACGTCTGACAGCCCCAGACGGCACGCTGCTGCCGGCACAACTCAACAGCGTACACCGGCCCCGGCAGTCTGAAGCCGAGACGTGGCTGGCCCATCCACCCAGGACGATGCGCAGTTGGCCGCGAGAGGTGACTCATGAAAAACGCGGCGCCGACCCGTTCTCTGACAGCCGGCTGAAGTCACGTGGCTCAATTGACCCCTGGGGTGAGCGGCACGGAATCCACCCACACGGGCAGCAAGTTAACGTGATAACCCGGCTGGATAGCATTAGGCATTCCTCACAATGCGTGCTCCCAATAATCTATTGCACTATTAAACCTTGAAGAGTCACGTCCCAGATCTCCGGTGAAAACTGGGTGATATGAATAAAGCGCGCGGCGGCGTGACATGTCACGCGGTTCGTACGGTTCATGAGGTCACGGCAGGGGGCGTGTCTGGGTCATGAAAAACACCGGCACGACATGATGGAGGCGGTGGTGGTGGGGGCACGACGTGTCATCAGGGAAGCGATGGTGAGGGATGGGACAGGACGTGTCGAAGCGTGGCGGGTCAGGAATGTCAAGACGTGGTGTAGAGGAATGTCAAGACGTGGTGTAGAGGAATGTCAAGACGTGGTGTAGAGGAATGTCAAGACGTGGTGTAGAGGAATGTCAGGACGTGGTGTATATGAATGTCAAGACGTGGTGTAGAGGAATGTCAGGACGTGGTGTAGAGGAATGTCAAGACGTGGTGTAGAGGAATGTCAGGGTGTGGTGTATAGGAATGTCAAGACGTGGTGTAGAGGAATGTCAGGACGTGGTGTAGAGGAATGTCAAGACGTGGTGTAGAGGAATATCAGGACGTGGTATATAGGAATGTCAAGACGTGATGTATAGGAATGTCAAGACGTGGTGTAGAGGAATGTCAGGGTGTGGTGTATAGGAATGCCAAGACGTAGTGTAGAGGAATGTCAGGGTGTGGTGTATAGGAATGTCAAGACGTGGTGTAGAGGAAGGTCAGGACGTGGTGTAGAGGAATGTCAAGACGTGGTGTATAAGAATGCCCGGACGTGGTGTAGAGGAATGTCATGGCGTAGTGTAGAGGAATGTTAGGAGGTGGTGTAGAGGAATGTCAGGTCTAGATGTCGAGGAATGACGGCATGCGGTGCAGAAGGATGGTGGGGCGTGATGTTAGAATAGTGGTGGGACGCATTAGGCGGGAATAATTAGAGGGGAATGAAGTAGAAGGGTTGGCAGAAACATTGCCGACATGCAGGCAGGAAGCCTGTGATGCGGAATATGCGGCTAATTTGATGTGTCAACGAGTAAGGCGAGGCAGATACGACCAATTTAATCATGTTTTGAGGAACACTTCATTGTGGCGAAGACTGCTTGCTGCTTATTGCTTGTTTGCTGGTATTGCATGCACCGAAAAGTCATCGTCTAATGTAATCCTGTGGGAAGTCTTGAAACCACTGTGCCAAATTCAGAAATGTTTGGGAAAATGACCCAAGATTAAAACAAGTTTGCAACTTACTCAATGCACCCACTTGTATGTGCGTCTATATAATATTTATTGTCACCAAAAAAATAAATGACTGAGAAAAATAAATGTGTGCATTCCCGATAGTAATTATGCAGTGATCTGCATCTTCAGTAGCGCTATATGATCAACATGGTCGATGCGCTCCAAAGCCCCCGCATCTTCAGTGGCAGCACTGTGCGCTGGAATGTACGCATAAAGAGGTAAATGTACTAAGTAGGGTGGCATATGATAGGTAGCAAAACTGTCCTTTGGCATCAAAAGAGGATATCCGATTGGCACATTTTTACACCTCTGCACAGAACATCCAACAGCGCACTAGGCATCCTCTACAAATTACTGTGCACTATCCAAACCAACCTCCAACCGCTCAATTTGCACATTTCTCCCTTAGAATAACAATGCATCATCTTTGACAACATAAGCACGTCGGGCACTTCCCTCGCCATCAAATATATCCAAATTCCTTTCACAAAACGGGGAAAATTATCGGGTATAACCCTGACAATTGGAATTGGACAAAGGAATTGGAACTCTTGCAATTGGACAAAGAAAAACCAAACCAAAACAAAAGCAACCAAAAAGAACAAAAATAAATTATGCATGGAAACTTTTTTGCAGATACATGTGTATGCAGATGTGAACCCCCAACTATTCTCCCTGTATCCACACCCCTTTCTCGCTCCGAAACAACCGAACGTAGGACATCACCGAAAGGTGGTAAGCCGTTTAACCAACGCGTCAGGATTATCCAAGTATTGCATATGCAGCACCAATTTGGCTCCAGCGAAGCTCGCTGTCAACAACTTTACATTGCTTAGCTCGACGTGCATAACCAACGTCTTAATTTGGTAACACCTGCCTTACAGACACTGGCGGATCTAGCCGATCGCTTTGGGGGAGGCGGGCAACTTTCGGCGCCAGCCCAACCCTACCCCCAGTGGCGTACCTAGGATTTGCATCAGGGAAGGGGGCAAATTGATTTTAGGGGTGCCCAGCCCAGCACTATTTTTGGCTTAAGGCACCGTATTTGGACCGTTATTACCGTTTAGACCATTATTTAAAGAGGCCCATTTGTTGTTTTTTATATCAGATAATTAGTGACCAACTTAATTGTCATGCGGTGGGGCCAATCTATCACCATCGCTTCTGAGTTACCGGATTTCAACTCTAACTTCCCCATCCTGTTCTAAGGTTTTTCGTTTGGTATCCCCTGAAAAGTCACCTCACACTGCTAAAATTACACCTTTGCAATTCACTTAAAAATGTAGAATTTCCCACCATCAGGCATTCCAGTTATTAACACCCGGTTGCCACCACGCCAAAGTTCGTGCACATGCACATGACGCATTTGCCTTGCGCATTCGACACATTTGCCGCAATTTGTGCGTTTCTACGGTTTCTGCTAGGCCTCCTAAGTTTTTATAATTGCTGCCACATGATAGTCTTGCGCCATATTTTACGTGATGGAATGCTTTGTTTAGGGATTCAATGGGAAAATTCGATTCATTCAATTCGATGGTTAGTTCTCTTCTTCCCACATTTTCTGATGTTTCGGAAGTCCGGATACACGCTCATATTTGATACACCTTATCTCTTTGGTTAAATATGCTTCCAGATTGGTTACCGAACCGAGGCCATAGCTCTCCGTTCTTTTTTGGGCCCTTTGCGTTTGACTTCGTCTAAGGATGAGTTTTAGGGCTCCAGCCCATTTTTGTTAGGGGCCCGGCACATTTTTGAGACCTCGGCTCTTTCTAGGATTGTGTTGCTTTTTTGTGCACCGACGATTTTGTTCTCTTAAAATCGTAGATAGAATTTAGAGTGATTCGAAATCGTACATATAATTTAGAGTGATTCGAAATCGTAGATATAATTTAGAGTGGCCATGTCATGAGAATCTCTATCGTAGATTTAATACATGGCGGTGGATTTTTCAAAGTTGTCGAGAAATGTTTGTCTGTCTGTGTGTCTGTCTGTGTGTATGTGCCGCTTCGACGCATGCTGTGCCAAATCGGCCGGGAGGATTTCGCCCAAATTTTCACACGTGATGCGCCGGTTCGACGGACAGATTATGACGATAGTTTCGGGTCACGTGGGGACATGCCACGTTTCTTCAACTGGGGTCATGTCGACATCAGTTAGCCAGAGCCACAGCATATACCACAAGTCGCCTGAATGTGAAACTTTGTGAAAACACGCGTTCGATAGGAAACTGCGTGCGTTTGTGGTCGGCGGCCGGGTGCGCCGTACCGTGTGACCGTCAGGCGCGTGCGTCTGCTTTGAGTTTGGCACCTCCGACCTAAGAGCGGCGCGTGCTTGAGCTACCAAATTTGGTGGACGGGTAGCCCGTCACTGGGGCTATCCGGGTATGTACAATTTGTAGGGATGGGCGAAGCGTACGCGTGCCATGCGCTCAAGATTCGCGCGACACCACAATTCCTGTTTAACATGGGGCTGATGCTCTTCCTGACGAGAAACTCGACGGCCACATACTGGCGCTTGGCTCATCTCACATCGCACGGGACGAGGGATATGCGACACCACGTGGAAATCCACAGTGTTGGCAATCCTTTGGACACACTTCCAGTGCGATCGGGTCAAGAAGTTGCACGTGAGCGATACCGGTGTGATGGGAGAAAGGATTGCGCCGAAATTACCTGTCGTCAATTGGCTTAGCGTGTAGAAAGTGCATTCTTACATCCGAATGACCAATTTTGGTGCGCCGAATCGGCTATGAACCGGCAATGGTTCGCGAACCGATGGACCGATCGACACCAAGCCGACACCACGGTACAGCCAAGACAATCTCTAAGCTCGGCAGTGCAATAATTTTTGCCGCGCGTGGCACGGCCACCCGCGGGAGTGGTGTAAAGAAAAGACGGCCGTTTTCATCGTTTTTCCCGATTGGGTCTGGTGCTGGAAAACGGCTCAAAGTGACGGTAAGCCATTACCTGCATTGATGATACGAGCACTCATTTTCTCGGCTATTTTTCAGTTGGCAAAGAAATCCTCGATCATAATGTTCACTGTGCAAATATAGCCAATAGCGGATTATTATCTGTACCTGGTGTGTCAGACGTGATAAAGAAGAAATGCAATGCTTCTTGCAATTGATTCAGCACTCTTTCATGTCGAAAACCTGATGTTTCCGTCTAAATTCCACATACATTCCCGACACGGAGTACTTCTAACCACACGAGGCCGGAAATTTGGACCAAGGCCGGAAGTTCTTTGCGATGCTGTTAGCGCTAACGGGAGCGCTAACGATGTTGTTGAGATGTGACGGTGGCATGGCTGAGAAGTTTGTTTGGGGCGATTCTAGTTGCTCTGGTTAGGTTAGGTTATACTATGCTATATTTGTTATGCTACATTATATTAGTATCGGCTAAATTAGGTTAGGCTAGGTGATTCTATTTATTTATTGTCTATGCATTATATGTCGTTCTTGAAATCTTACTTGAAGCAGAAATGTCAGCAGGCAAGACAAATCAAGCGAACTACGCGTATCAGTGTAAAGATGACTTCCGTTGTGCTTCAGTGCCTCAAGAAATTATTCAGCTTTCTTTTCAGGACAATCACGCAGCTTAGGGTTTGTCAGAACCACGGTGTCGTTCCGAGTATGCAGTCCATGTTTTTGCGGCAGTATCTCGGACGGTATTTGTTCCTGAAGGAGTTCTGGGTCCTGAAGATTCGCATCTTCATTCTCGAAGCATCAAAGCTTTATAAACATCAGTCCGAGCGCCGTTCTAGTCGGTCTGACAACATCAGCGAGGAAGAAACGAATGAGCCACAGTCCGGACCATCCCATTAAGGTATGTTAAGTGTTTGCAGCGTTTACTCGTAAAATACCGCTTCCCTTTTAAGCGCTTCGGGGGCATGGCCGGAATGCCCCTCCCACTTGTATTCACCAGTGTTTACAGATTGCGTGCAACAAAACTTGGGTGGCATAAGCAGTGCTTTGATTACACGCCTTGGAATCCCACACGGCGACAGCAAGTTCTCGTGTGGGGAGCTCAGTCCATATCTGACGCACCGCCATGCGCGCGACCCACGTGTGGTTGTGCCGTGGCTGCCACAAGGTGGCCGTGAGAGGTGCGGCTCCGCGCGCACGCGCAGTCACCGGCAGGCTAGAGTCACGCGGGTGTGACGTGACCGGCGCGGCGGCGACCGACGCTGGGCCTCGATGGCGAGACCTTGGCGCCGGCCACAAACGGCCGGCGGTAGCGCCGCAGGGTCTTATTACGCGTGTCGGCCGCCGTAGACAGGTGTGACATCATCGGCATCCGTGTGGTCACCCGGCGTGAGATGCAGGCTGCCACCAGAGGGGGTTCCAGCAGGGCTCCGAGGAGCCGCCCGTGCTCCAGTAGTACCACACCCGAGGAAAAGCGGAGAACACGGAACTGAAGCAGCAAGTCATGATATGCTCTTGTTGCGTGATTCGATTATTGATGCTGATCGCTTTACAATAAAGGCATGTCTTCACAAACCAGAGATATTCCCCTCAAACAGGTAATTCCCTCACGTTACTTTTTATGTGACAGAAATAATAGCTTACGTAGACCAGAGAGCTTTGAATGCCTTCAAATTATCTCCACTCGACTTTAAATTCTCTTCACCCGACTTCAAATTATCTCCACTCCACTTCAGAGCAAATAGCCTGAACGGTCTGGTCGGACTGCTGACTGCTTCAGCCCACCTCTCGCACAGTTGAACGGGAAGCATCTGTGTGTGGTGGAGTGTGGGGAGAGGGTTCAGAGGTCTTACTTAAATAATTGTCGCATTTGTGCACTTGTGGTGACATTGTCATATCCTTCTATTACAAGTTGAGCTCGTAGAATAAAGTGATTTGGCTGGTGCCAGTCCAGACGGTTGGTATTAGGACCCGGGCCGGTGCCGATCCGGATGGGTGGTGGTAGGTCCCGGGACGGCGCCACGTCCCGGGACGGCGCCACGTCCCGGGACGGCACCACGTCCCGGGACGGCGCCACGTCCCGGGACGGCGCCACGTCCCGGGACGGCACCACGTCCCGGGACGGCGCCACGTCCCGGACGGCGCCACGTCCCGGGACGGCGCCACGTCCCGGGACGGCGCCTGTCTAGCTAGGTAGTGGCAGATCTCGCGATGGTGTCGGTCTGGACGGATAGTGCCGAACGATGCAATGCGGTGCAGGGTGGCAGTTGGGTGGCGCTGGGTGGTGTCGGGTGATGCCGGGTGGTATCGAATAATGTCGGGTGGCACCATGTGGTGCCAAATGGTGCCAGGTGATCACGGGTGGCTTCGAGTGGTGCCGTGCGGTGCCATGTGGGGCCGAGTGGTGTCGTATGGTGCCGGGTATTCTCGGGTGGTGTCATGTGATGCTGAGTGGTATCGTATGGTGCCGAGTACTGTCAGGTGGTGTCATGTGATGCTGAGTGGTATCGTATGGTGCCGAGTATTGTCAGGTGGTGTCATGTGATGCTGAGTGGTATCGTATGGTGCCTAGTACTGTCAGGTGGTGTCATGTGATGCTGAGTGGTATCGTATGGTGCCGAGTATTGTCAGGTGGTGTCATGTGATGCTGAGTGGTACCGTATGGTGCCGAGTACTGTCAGGTGGTGTCATGTGATGCTGAGTGGTATCGTATGGTGCCGAGTAATGTCAGGTGGTGTCATGTGATGCTGAGTGGTATCGTATGGTGCCGAGTACTGTCAGGTGGTGTCATGTGATGCTGAGTGGTGCCGTATGGTGCTGGGTATCATCGGGTGGTGTCATGTGGTGCAGTGTGGTATGCACCGGGTCAATGACCGACTATCCAGCCTAGCCGTGGTATCAGCGGCCGAATCAGCCGGTCTGGAGCCCTTCCAGAGAACTTGTTTACACCCAGCCACCTTGCCCAATGACCTTGACAGGTGAAGGAACGCCTGCTCGCCAGGCATCAGCTCCCAGTCACCGAGCTGCGTGAGCCAGTCGCGTGTGTGGTGTGGAGAATCCGGCCAGCAGACGGAGGCTATATATGTTACATTGGATCCATAATCAGTTGGTTGGTTATTGGTTTTACGACGCGTCGACCGTTGAGTCATGTATCGTCGCCAATCTCTCACGCCGATTGGTCGCGGGCGAAGGGTAGCGACAGGTGAGACTCGAACCCACAACCTTTCGATTGTGAGACGAGCATCTTAGATCCATACTCAGTCACACAGGTGGGCGGAGGGGATATAATCGCGGGTGCAGGCCGTGGATCCAGTGACAAGCAGAGGAATGAGGAATGAGGAATTTGCTGCGAGGAATGAGACACCGATCTCCTGTATGACTAAGGTCGTGTAAGCAAGGTTGGCTATTCGACACAAGTCGCCATTTGTACAGGATCATGATCATCTCCATTGATTCGAAGCCCTGGAATTGCTGAGCGTTCTTACTATGCTGGGGCATCTTAATTTTAGCCGTCTTGTGTTCGCCAAATCGTAATGTGATCCCAAATAAACAATGAATGTTAACCCTCATAGTAACAGGACACGACTTAACTTCATCTAGCAAGTACTTTGCTTGTGGACGAAGTTAATCCTCCATGCGACACAAATTGTCCACATTTTGAAGTGATATCAATTCGATGTCGCGGGATATAATTTTTGCTCCCCTACACAAATACAGGTTGACATAGTGAATAAATGTTCAATTAACGGGTACAATTAATCTGGTCTGCCATATTAGTGAACTCAGCACACTCTGCAATTGTGAGTAATAGACAATTGGCATCACCATCACATGCCTTCATGAAGGGCAACACCATTGAAGCCGTGATAATTCCCGCCGGCTGTTTCCAGACGATGGTAGCGAGGCTCACGATTTTGTCGTTATGACCTGAATGCAGTCAGCCAGCAAACCATGGGAGTGCAGGCGTGACTTTGACACAGATGCGGCAGTTTTGCGGTGGAGGAAGGTAGCACCGCCAGCTTGTAAACAGATCTGACCGTCATTTTCTGAAGGTCTGAGATGACGTAAGGCAAACGAAACATAACGAAAACACCGCATATTGGTGAGTTGAGTTTGATAAACTACACCGAGCCGACGAGCGCAGCCTTGACGGGTACCGACCGGCCTGGAACGGTATTGGTTCATACGTGAATTGTGGGGAAGAGACGGTTGGAGGAGTGAAGCATCCAGCCGGGCATCGTGGTGTAATGCGACCTTGTCCTCACTAGTACGCCTGTTAGGAAAGACAATGTTCTGAACTGTTGAAACTCGGAGGCGCTATCGCCGAAATTACGGCGCCAGCTTCCAGTGCAAACTAAGCATGTTTCGCTCATTCGACCGCAGCAGCTTCCAACAGCCGGATGGCAACATTAATGAAGGATGCTCAAGTAGGAGACGGTGCAGATAATAGCAGGCCCAATCAACATCTAGGGCAGGCTTCCGACGTAGTAATTGCAACGTGGTTGATTCGAATATACTTTGGGAACGAGGTGGGATAGATTATGTTGTGATGACTTGGACGCGCCAGACGCGAGTACGCCATGTGAGCGTGATGAGGTGGGTTATAATGCGTGATGAGGCGGGCTATAGGGCGTGATGAGGTGGGTTATAGGGCGTGATGAGGTGGGTTATAGGGCGTGATGAGATGGGTTACCGGGCGGTGAATTGGGCGTGGTAGATTTGTGTATGACCCAGGGACGTGATGAGGTGGGTTATATGGCGGTGAACTGGACGTGCTAGGCTTGTGTATGACCCAAGAGGTGCTAAGGTGGGCTATAGGGTGATGACTTGGACGTGCTGGCTTGTGTATGGCCCAGGGGCGTGATGAGGTGGTTTATGAGGCGGTGACCTAGACGACCCAGGTGCGTGGCATGAGTCTGAGCAGATGAATACGAGTACGACAGCTCGGCAGGCAGGGACTGATCACACAGAAGTAACAAGACTAATCCTACCCGCATACAGCTGGGCAGGCAGGGACTGACCATACAGAAGTAACAATACTAATCCTACCCGCATACAGCTGGGCAGGCAGGGACTGACCATACAGAAGTAGCAATACTAATCCTACCCGCATACAGCTGGGCAGGCATGGACTGACTATGCAGAAGTAACAAGACTTGCCCAACCCACATACCGCTGTTTTTCGCGCCCACAATGTATTATAGTTAATCGAAGACATGCCGATATTTCTGACACAAATGCTCACTCCCCTACCCCGTCCCCCCACCTCCCGTGGTCTGGATACCCCTTGATCATAAATACCTGGTGTAGATATTTAAATTATCTCCGATCTGTCTATTCGAATCAATTTGAGCCCTTACATTCCTTGAGGTGAGACCGAGCCGTCACTGTCTGAAGTGGTGAAGCGCGTATGGCCGATGGTCAGCAGACGTGGCCTCCTGGGTGTCACGCGCAGTACGCACCGTCACAGTCTACCTGTACTGTATCTGTACAGTCTGCAGTGGTGGAGCGCCTCTAACCGATGGTCAGCAGACGTGGCCTCCTGGGCGTCACGTGCAGCACGCATTGGCACGCAGCATGTTCACCATTGGACCGCAACAAAGCCGATGCTGCCGATGCGGGAAATCGCGGCCAAATCAAGGCCGGTTATTAAATTCGCTGACGCAGATTTAGGCTACACCCATCGACATATCACGAGCACGATGAAGCCGGCCAAAGCTAACGGCAGCCAGAAGGAGTCACCAGGAGCCGCTGGCAGCCGGTGTGGATCAGGATCCGATGTAGGATACCAGGAACTGAGGCAGCCGGCAGCCGGTGGGGATCAGGATCCGATGGAGGATACCAGGAACTGAGGCAGCCGGCAGCCGGTGGGGATCAGGATCCGATGGAGGATACCAGGAACTGAGGCAGCCGGCAGCCGGTGGGGATCAGGATCCGATGGAGGATACCAGGAACTGAGGCAGCCGGCAGCCGGTGGGGATCAGGATCCGATGGAGGATACCAGGAACTGAGGGAGCAATCAGAAGTCGGTGGCTGACTAGGGGCACATCCAGGAATTGTCATGGGGGCACATGTTCTGAGGGGCGCTACTGCACAAGTACCTGGAGGGACGCATTTCCTTCTCGAGGGGTGCCTCTGGCTGAATAATTGGAGGGGATGTACTGAAGCCTTCCTGGAGTGGCACCTTTCCATCCAAGGGGGCACCTTTTTCTCTCAGATGGGCGCCTTGGCTGAGGAATTCTAGGTGGCACACTTGAGCCTTTCCAGAGGAGAGCTGTTTCCAGCCGGAGGGGCGCCACCTTCCATTAGTGCCCCCCCCCCCCCTAGCCCGTGGCTGACCAAGCAGCTTTCGTCACGAGCCGAGCTCCACAGGGGCTAGGATCAGACTCAAATTATTTGACCCCATACAGGCTTCAAACAGGTCCGGAATTAGGTTTATATTCATTTATCTTCACAGGAAGTGCTTGAATTCAAATTTGAGATAAAGACATGGCCATTATTCACATGCAATTCGTCATGGTGAGATAGGAGACTGCATGGTGAGATAGGACAATGTCAGCACCTCTCACGCCAGCCACCGCCTGCTAGAAGAATACAGTCCCTCGATCGTGCCACGCTGTATTCGATGCGTTTCCCTTTCTCATGTCGTTGCATGCTTTTCGGTGAGCAATTCCTTGCTCAGTGGTTGATTTGGTCCCGTTTCCTAGTTTTAGGCTGTGGCGACGCCTAGCTTGTCACCTGCATTCGGTCGGGCGCTCCGCCCCAACATGTACAGGATGGACACCACCGACACATCGCAAGACAACAGCTGGTGCAAAACACAAACATCATCGCACACACACGGGACAAGAGGAGAATACGCATCCACGGAAGGCATTCTCGTCCGGGAACTACTCCCCACTCTGAACACCCAACGTGATTGTCGGGGTATCCTCACAATATGCGATGGGTTTCCAGGCCTTCGTTCAAACTCTCAGTGCGCTTGTATTTTTGTGACGTTGTTCGTTTTGTACGTTGAATGTGTGCTTATATTGTACATGTATCAATCAGTGGAAGTACATTCCGAAGGTAGCGCGATAATTCTACAGAAAATTATGTAGTGGGAATGATGTAATTGTATATTTCGCTACCTTTCTGATTCAAAGCTTCATAATGTCTTATGTTAGGACGAAACGTCGTGCAATAAATTACTATAATCGGTTATCTGATTTACCAACTGAACGAAGAAGGAAAACGAACAGCAAGGGAACTTGAAAGAACGCAAAAGAAAACAATCAATGCTAGATATGCGGTCAGATTTTACAAAACATGTTTGATTAATGGATTAATTCCAAACTACTCTTAGAGAGAGAGAGAGAGAGAGAGAGAGAGAGAGGAGAGAGAGAGAGAGAGAGAGAGAGAGAGAGAGAGAGAGAGAGAGAGAGAGAGAGAGAGAGAGAGAGAGAGAGAGGAGAGAGAGAGAGAGAGAGAGAGAGAGAGAGAGAGAGAGAGAGAGAGAGAGAGAGAGAGAGAGAGAGAGAGAGAGAGAGAGAGAGAGAGAGAGAGAGAGAGAGAGAGAGAGAGAGAGAGAGAGAGAGAGAGAGAGAGAGAGAGAGAGAGAGAGAGAGAGAGAGATATATATATATATATATAAAGATATATATATATATATATATATATATATATTATTTATAAATCACCATGCTTTTCGTTCCGTTGTTGTTATACACATGCAATGATGCACACACCAATCGTTGTGACGTAGAGATAACGTGTTCGTAAATGTCAAGAACTTTCACACCTTAGTCACCTTTCCTCATAAGTATCCTCTGATCGACATCAGTGGGTTTTCATGCCTCAAATTTAGGTGAAACTGATGGGTGGAATTATTTTCCTGTTACTCTATTTCCTTTCCTTGCTAGCTAAGTGCCACATGGTACATTCCCACATGATCCGACTTCATTCAATTTGCATAGATACCACCGTGGTCAGCAGCAGGATACATTTGCTGAACAAAGAACCAGAGGAAGCTCCCAAAGCGAAGGAATCCTATGGGCTGCCCAACGCCTAAGCTCGGCAGAATGCTCTACTGCCAGGCCAGCTGCAGCCGTTGCAAAATAACGACAGCGAACAGATATAGAACACATGTTTAGTGTGTTGCAAACACCAAACCCTCCCTGATCGAAAACAAACTTCCAATTCAGAACTGCATCAATTCAGCAGCGCTTTCGTCGGATTTTGACGGTCATCATAAGAACTAGAGGAGTTAGTAGCTCCTCATAGTCTCGACTATCATAACTAGAAGTGTGCAGCTAGTCCAGTAGCTCCTCCTCATAGTCTCGACTATCAGAACAAGAAGAGTACAGCTAGTCTAGTAGCTCCTCCTCATAGTCTCGACTATCAGAACTAGAAGAGTGCAGCTAGTCCAGAAGCTCCTCCTCCAAATGATTCCTGGTTAGTCGGCATCATAATCGGAATTATTTGCAACCGCTAAATATTTCATTAACTAGCGACGACGTCTATCGGTGGCACGGCCATGACATTCAGCTTGTTGGCATGCATCGTATCAGTTACTGTCTGCAACAGATTGTAAAAGTCAAGCTTGAGCGTCGCTGCAGGCTGACTTCTTGCAGCTGTTGTTTCCACGCTTGGCCGATCATTGACCTGGGGTTAGGACAGAGCACCCACTCGCCCCAGCGCAGATGTCGGCCGGTCTGGGCCGCTGTCCGATCAGCAGCGCATCCAGTGAACGACCAAGTGCCACTGACCTCACATATCACGCTGGTTACACCTCCCAGTTATCACACCACGTTCTCAGTGCCGGCCCTCACTTCCGTATCGTCTGGCCATATTTATGCCGACGGTGCCGGAATTATCCGGTGATGTGCCTGTGTGCCCCAGTTATGTTGGCGGTGTCGGGGTTACCCGGTGGTGTTCCCGTGTGCCGAGCTATGTCGGCGGTGTCGTCGGGTGTCCAGGTTACCCGGTGGTGTTCCCGTTTTGTGTTGTGTCGGTTACCCGGTGGTGCCGGTATTCGGCGTTCCCGCTGTGCCGAGCTATGTCGGCGCTGTCGCCGGGTGTCCAGGTTACCCGGTGGTGTTCCCGTGTGCCGAGCTATGTCGGCGGTGTCGCCGGGTGTCCAGGTTACCCGGTGGTGTTCCCGTGTGCCGAGCTATGTCGGCGGTGTCGCCGGGTGTCCAGGTTACCCGGTGGTGTTCCCGTGTGCCGAGCTATGTCGGCGGTGTCGCCGGGTGTCCAGGTTACCCGGTGGTGTTCCCGTGTGCCGAGCTATGTCGGCGGTGTCGTCGGGTGTCCAGGTTACCCGGTGGTGTTCCCGTGTATCCGGGTTATGCCGGCGATGTCGTGGCTTTCCGGTGGTGTCGAGACTATCCAGTGGTGTCCCTGTGTGCTCGGGTTATATCGGCGGTGTCGCAGGGTGTCGGGGTTATGCAGGCGGTGTTGGGGTTTTGCCGGCGGTGTCGGGGGTATCCGGTGGTGTCCCTGTGTGCCCGGGTTATATCGGCGGTGTCGCAGGGTGTCGGGGTTATGCAGGCGGTGTTGGGGTTTTGCCGGCAGTGTCGGGGTATCCGGTGGTCGGGGTATCCGGTGGTGTCCCCGTGTACCCCAGTTATGCCGGCGGTATCGGGGTATCCGGTGGTGTCCCCGTGTACCCCAGTTATGCCGGCGGTATCGGGGTTATCGAGTGGTGTCCCAGCGTGTCCGGGTTATAGGGGAAAGTTGTGTAGGATGAGCCAATTTACGCGTTGGTGCGTCTGGGGCGTATCTGGTGAATGTAATCATAAGTTGCTTTGTATATTACGTAAAATGCATCATTTCTGCTTTTAAATACCCCGTTAAAACATTTTGTTTTGTGATGCAACATGACGAAATTTAGGGGTTTTTCGATGCATTTCCAATTTCTCAACTTACCCTACAAGTGGGGTAAGTCGATCAGCATGATGGCGCAAGCTGATCACAGGCTAAGCGAAAGTGTGTATGATGCCTAAGTGGCATACCTGTGCCGCCTACATGACATGCCTTCTAGCTCATCAATATTGGAATATATGAATTCTCCAAGTTGTTATATTAGCCATCACCTACTACACAGCTCCTCACATTGCTCAACAGTTATTGATAGAAGTAAACATGCATGTTTTAGCATCGATATCTTTCGCGTTCAAAATAGCAAAATGCGAGCGCCATGTTCATACAATTATGTGATGTGCTGAAAAATGTACAAAGGTTCTTCATACAAAGCACTCATCAGCATAGGTACGACAACACGCTTCTGCACAATCATCACTGGTAGCCATCTGTGTAGGCATGCACCTCAGAACAAAAAAGGTATTTATCTACCCCTGGAAACTAAGACAAATTACATGCGAGGATATTTGGCGTCGTGCGAAACAAAAGCAAAATAAAATGGAAAAAAACAAGCTCGTCAGGCCAAACAAGAGCGTGGAATGACTTGCTACAGAAACATCCATTTGATATCTCGTTAACTGATCGGAGTACCCACTCCGACTCGCAGTTGCGACACACATATGCCATGTCACCAGTGGTGCAGGCGTCGTGTGCTCACGTGCGCCAGCTGACACACTCAACCCACCGCTCTCGTGGATGGCTGTTCGTGAAAGGCTCCATGCAGACCAGGCAAAACAAAAGTATCGTCGTTCTCATCATTGAAAAAAACAGTTTCGTTTTCTTCTTTGGCATCTTCTGGGGCCTCTGGGTCTTCTGTCTCTTCTGTTTGGCCAACTGCTCTTCTTCTAGTCTTTGTTTCTCGGGGGTATCTGTTAATATCGTCGACCTTTCCCGCTTCCTCTTCACAGTCTTCTTCCTGGGTGGAACCCGTGGGAGAGCACACGCTTCAATCGTGCAAATCGAGGGCTCTTCAATTGTGACATGCTGGAGCTGCACTGGAGTCCCTGGGCAGCTAGGTGAGACGGTCCAGCGTCTGGGTCGACAAGTTCAGTCCTTGAGCTTGGCCGACGGATGCCTGGAGTCGAGGGAGCTGCGCTTAGTCCCAGCTGGGCAGCGCCTGGTGCCGGCGGGGCAGCGCCTGGTGCCGGCGGGGCAGCGCCTGGTGCCGGCGGGGCAGCGCCTGGTGCCGGCGGGGCAGCGCCTGGTGCCGGCGGGGCAGCGCCTGGTGCCGGCGGGGCAGCGCCTGGTGCCGGCGGGGCAGCGCCTGGTGCCGGCGGGGCAGCGCCTGGTGCCGGTGGGGCAGCGCCTGGTGCCAGCTGGGCAAGCGCCTGGTGCCAGCTGGGCAGCGCCTGGTGCCGGCTGGGCAGCACCTGGTGTCAGCTGGGGCAGCGTCTGGTGCCAGCTGGGCAGCATCTGGTGCCAGCTGGGCAGCATCTGGTGCCAGCTGGGCAGCGTCTGGTGCTGGCTGGGCAGCGCCTGGTGCTAGCTGGGCACGCCTGGTGCCAGCTGGGCAGCGTCTGGTGCCAGCTGGGCAGCGCCTGGTGCCGGCTGGGCAGCGCCTGGTGCCGGCTGGGGCAGCGCCTGGTGCCAGCTGGGCAGCGTCTGGTGCCGGCTGGGCAGCATCTGGTGCTAGCTGGGCAGCATCCGACGGTGCAGCGCCTGGTGCCGCAGACTGGTGCAGCTGCATCTGGTGCCAGCTGGGCAGCGCCTGGTGCTAGCTGGGCAGCACCTGGTGCCGGCTGGGCAGCACCTGGTGCCAGCTGGGCAGCACCTGGTGCCGAGCTGGGCAGCGCCTGGTGCCGGCTGGGCAGCGTCTGGTGTCAGCTGAGCGCACTGGTGCAGCGCCTGGTGCAGCATCTGGTGCCAGCTGGGCAGCATCTGGTGCCAGCTGGGCAGCATCTGGTGCCAGCTGGGCAGCATCTGGTGCCAGCTGGGCAGCATCTGGTGCTAGCTGGGCAGCATCTGGTGCTAGCTGGGCAGCATCTGGTGTCAGTGGGGCAGCGCCTGTCGCCCGGTGAGCGGTGTCTGGCGCCAGCGGCAGCTCCGGTCACTGGATGGAGCATCGTCTGGCGCCGGCCGGGCCGCCGACAGACGCGGTTGGCCAGCATCGTATGGATCAGGCCGGTCCCTGACAGCAGCGGATGCATAGATGTCATCTGGAATGGCATCTCTGTTAAACGGCCAGATGCCTGTGGCCCTGAAACCGGCTTGAATGTTGTTTGTGGACAGTGCTCCAGAGTATGCCACTTGTACCAGGTGCGGTATTTCGTAGATAGTTACGGCCTTGCCGGTGTCCGACATGCCCTGCCGCAGTACGCCTTCAACGGGTCGAATCCGACACATCCAGGGGCGGAAAAAGGGGGGGGGAGTGCGCGGTATCTGACAATGATGATGTCGTCGTTTGAGCTGGCGAAGTTGGTTACACGCAGGGAGATATGTGATGCATGATTATCCAGAATAAGAAGTACTGGCCGCTTCTTGGAGCATCTGGTATGCTTCTGGAAGTGGCTGAAGTACAGCATGACCATGACATCGCTTATCCAGCCTCCTTTTGTCGCATATCTGGCCGAGCCGGCCGGCGCCCCTTTATGAAATAGTCTTTGTAGTGCACTCGTGGAAATATACACATGGGCGAACGGTGTTTCCCACCGCGTTCACAGCGCACACTATCGTTGCCAGTTCCCCGCGCTCTGCAGAGGTGACTGAGCCAACTTTGTCTTGCCATTTTCGCTTACAACTCTTTTAGTGGTCTGAATAGTTGTAGCTCCGATCTCGTCCACGTTGCATATGTATTCCGTTGAGAAGTGGTGCATGTCGACCACCGTTGCGAGATTATCCATGAACTTGCTGACAGTGTGTTTATCGAGAACGTCCATATACGTATGTCGATACCTATGTCGATACGTACGTCATATACGTATGTCCATATACGTATGTCGAGAGCGTCCTTGTCCAAATACGTAGCTTCCGGAGTTCGGCAAGAGAGGTGATGTCGCTGATGAAAGGCTCGGAACCATTTAATTCCTGCCTATCCATCTTGCTGCGAGCTTTCCGGGATTCTAACCTTGTTGGCGACCTTGTTCTAACCTTGTTAAATATTTGGTGGAACTTGTCGGTATTCTTATATCCGAAAATGTTCTTGTTAGCACTCTTAACATATCGAGTTACAGTCATTCGATCCATGTTGTTTTCCCGCGCAGCCTTGCGAATTGATTTCCTCACCAATCTTCTGTAAATGCTGCTTGCAACTCTACTTCTGACTCCCCGATCCGTTTTCCTTTATACACTCGCATGTGACTTCGACTTGGCTTGACTTGACTTCGGCGATTTCGGCGCGACAGGAAGGGAACATACAGCAAAATGAATAGACACAAAGGTAAGTGTATGGCTCTATTGACACGGTACGATAGTTGGGTATACACCAGTGACCAACGCAACCAAGAAGATGGCACATGGGCCCGTGTCCTGAATACCGAAGTGAAAAATGAAGAAAATTGAATTCACGCAAAAATACAAAATGCAAATAAATTTATCTTTCAGATAAAGTGAACGGAATCGAGGACAAAACATTACTTAGGTAGTTTCACAAAGCGCTTCTATGCTCTTGGAACCTCAAGGATTTTTTTTCTCGGCTCTTACGAAATTTTTGATTGCACCTCTGTAGGCATACAAAAGAAAGTAGAGGAATGCTCATGAGCATGGGCACCTGATACGTGGAGGCCGGGATCCGCGGGAGGGACGGATCCACCCGTCCTTCTTTGATAGCGTATTCTGTTTGCCATGCCAAATTGTCTAGTGCGGGAATTGAGGGTACCGCGCCCCTTTCCGTTCAGAAATCCTGGATTTCTGTGGTGGCAAAGGCTGGAGCGCTTGTTCCCGATCCCCAGTTCGGGGATCGGAACTTCGGAGGTGGGTAGAAATTGTTCATTTCCCCCGTCCTGGCAATCAGTGGTCCTCAGAAACTGGGGTAATGGCTCATCTTCCCTCCGCAGGGGTGGCTCAAGTTTCCCCATCCCAACACGTGAGCAAACTCGATATGGCTGCGCTACTTCAGCATGCTTCCCGCTAAACCAGTTCCATTAGTTTTGAATTCCATACATACACGGATAATTATGGGTTATTGCAGACAACTTATCTATTAGGGTTTCAGAGATAGAAGAGCATTTAAACGCAGTTAAAATTTTACTTTAAACAGGAAAACCCTGTTTTTGCTCACAACTTACCAAACACGTGTCAGTTTATCGCGGCGGGCGAACCAAAAACACCGTAGTTTCGCAAAGCATTGGCAGGCGGCACGTCGGGTCCAATGGAAGCATAGAAGTCGAGATATAGGGGGTGGATCTACTTACTTGTATGCTTAACTAACCTCACTTTCCCTTCGTCTAGTGTCCCCATGTGTCCGGGTTATGTCGGCGGTGTTGGGGTTATGCCGGTGGTGTCGGGGGTATCAGGTGGTGTCGAGGTTATCCGATAGTGTCCCCATGTGTCCGGGTTATGTCGGCGGTGTCGGGGGTATCCGGTGGTGTCGAGGTTATCCGATAGTGTCCCCATGTGTCCGGGTTATGTCGGCGGTGTTGGGGGTATGCCGGTGGTGTCGGGGGTATCAGGTGGTGTCGAGGTTATCCGATAGTGTCCCCATGTGTCCGGGTTATGTCGGCGGTGTTGGGGGTATGCCGGTGGTGTCGGGGGTATCAGGTGGTGTCGAGGTTATCCGATAGTGTCCCCATGTGTCCGGGTTATGTCGGCGGTGTCGGGGGTATCCGGTGGTGTCGAGGTTATCCGATAGTGTCCCCATGTGTCCGGGTTATGTCGGCGGTGTTGGGGGTATGCCGGTGGTGTCGGGGGTATCAGGTGGTGTCGAGGTTATCTGATAGTGTCCCCATGTGTCCGGGTTATGTCGGCGGTGTCGGGGGTATCCGGTGGTGTCGAGGTTATCCGATAGTGTCCCCATGTGTCCGGGTTATGTCGGCGGTGTTGGGGGTATGCCGGTGTTGTCGGGGTATCAGGTGGTGTCGAGGTTATCCGATAGTCTCCCATGTGTCCGGGTTATGTCGGCGGTGTTGGGGGTATGCCGGTGGTGTCGGGGGTATCAAGTGGTGTCGAGGTTATCCGATAGTGTCCCCATGTGTCCGGGTTATGTCGGCGGTGTCGGGGGTATCCGGTGGTGTCGAGGTTATCCGATAGTGTCCCCATGTGTCCGGGTTATGTCGGCGGTGTTGGGGGTATGCCGGTGGTGTCGGGGGTATCAGGTGGTGTCGAGGTTATCCGATAGTGTCCCCATGTGTCCGGGTTATGTCGGCGGTGTCGGGGGTATCCGGTGGTGTCGAGGTTATCCGATAGTGTCCCCATGTGTCCGGGTTATGTCGGCGGTGTTGGGGTTATGCCGGTGGTGTCGGGGGTATCAGGTGGTGTCGAGGTTATCCGATAGTGTCCCCATGTGTCCGGGTTATGTCGGCGGTGTCGGGGGTATCCGGTGGTGTCGAGGTTATCCAATAGTGTCCCCATGTGTCCGGGTTATGTCGGCGGTGTCGGGGGTATCCGGTGGTGTCCCCATGTGTTCGGGTTATGTCGGCGGTGTTGGGGTTATGCCGGTGGTGTCGGGGGTATCAGGTGGTGTCGAGGTTATCCGGTGATGTCGCCCAATGTCGTGGTTATGCGGCGCCCAGCCCACCAACACATCTGGGCCAGCATGTGGCACCGAACAGCAGCGCCATGCCATTAAGCCGACATTGTGAATCGGTGTCGGTGTCCCCAACCGGTGCATATCGGTATTTAGTGATTGGGGGTCATCCAAGGAGAACCCCTCCTGGTGTGGGTCAAGAATCTGGGAAAGGGAGCCGGCGCCCATGTGGGTCAGGAGCCTGGGTAAGGGAGCGCGCGCCCATGTGGGTCAGGAGCCTGGGTAAGGGAGCCGGCGCCCATGTGGTTCAGGAGCCTGGGTAAGGGAGCCGGCGCCCATGTGGTTCAGGAGCCTGGGTAAGGGAGCCGGCGCCCATGTGGTTCAGGAGCCTGGGTAAGGGAGCCGGCGCCCATGTGGGTCAGGAGCCTGGGTAAGGGAGCCGGCGCCCATGCCGGTCAGGAGCCTGGGTAAGGGAGCCGGCGCCCATTCGATGGAGGTGTCTGACGTGAGCCATCAGATGTGACGAGCTGAGTTCGGTCGACCAGCTCGGATGTGACCAGAAGCTGTCGGTCCAGTTTTTCTTCTTTCCGGATGTGAAACCAGCCCAGGCCCAGCCCTCTCGTGTGGGCATAATTATAGAACTAATTACGACGATATAATTATAATTGGCATCCTAACCGGTGTATGTGCATTGTCAGTCGGCTGACTAGTGTGTTATGCCATCCCACAGCCGCATGCTTTATGAAAATGAGACCTATGTTGATGGCACAGTGTAGCCCCACAAGACGCTTCTGAGCGACATTCATTCCACATTCCACATTCCACATTAATTGTGTGCAGAATGAGCTGAATGAGGTCTATTTTCACTGTTTCAATGATGTCCGGACACGACCGAACACCAGATTATCAGATTGGCATGTCAAGTTCAGATTGGCAGCCTCCAAGTAGCCCACAGTCCCCCAGCCCATCATCACATTAATCTCTAAACAAGGGTGTGCCATCGAACTTATTAGCCCATCCGTACACCCCTCCGGCGCGGCGCGAGATCAAGAGGCCTAGCGTGTTCTGTTAATTTTATTGTGTGGTATATTTTTTTGGGAGCCAAGAAACGATAAGTTTCGAAAGATTAATATTGCATGTAGCACCGCTATTTTGACCTATGACACAGTGGCTATTTTAATAGCGCACAAGCCTCCACCCTAATTGGCGCACATCGGCGGGGGCTCAAGGTAGCCTAAGTTATTAAGACACAAAATGTCGCAGACTTGACACCTGTTGGACTCGGATGCACTAGCGTCCTTCTCTGATCTAGTGTCCTGATAATATGTGATCCGACATCCATGGCGTAACCAAGGGGGAGGGGGCAGCCCCCCCATTGATGGTCGGAGGAGGCCCTCCAGGCGGCTGTCCTAAGGAACCTGTAAGGATCCCCGTCTGTGCAAGGGGCCCGCAAGGGCCCCTTGCACAGACGCTTTGACCATTTCGTCGGCCCCCTGGGCCGACAAAATGGTCCTCAGGCTGACGGAAATGATTCCGGGACTATAAGGAGGGTCCCGAGTCAACGGAGAGTGCTCTCAGGAATATGTTGAGGGCTCTTGGCTGGGCAAACGTGAAGAGATTCTAGATCGACGGAGGGGGCCCGGGATGGTTCGAAGGGCACCCGGACTGACGAACAGGGCCCCGAGCCAATGTGAAGGGTCCCTGAGCTGTCGGGGGAGATCTGAAGACGGGACTCCGGCTGGACGGATAGTATCCTGAGCCGTGAAGGAGAGTATCCAGAGCCGACGGATAGGGGCCCGGGCCGGACGTGCAGAGCCACTGGATTGGTCTTGGCTGACGCTGATAGAGAGGGGCTCAGAGCTGACAGCGGACCTCTTGATTAAGCAGAGACCCCCGAGCAAAGAAGACGAGCCGAGCCGAAGCGGAAGGTCCCCGGTGCTACGTAAAAGGCCTCTAAGCCCATGGAAGGGCCCGGGCTGTTAAAAAGCAGTGGCGTTTCCAAGGGGTGAAGGTGCACCGCCCCCGCCCCATCTCTGGCGAGTCAAATGGAGCCCTCCAGGCGACCGCCATGACGGGCAGAGATATGATCGAGGAAAAATGTAAGCGCATATAACAGCTTGTGGGGAAAGACCCTTCCCGTGTGAAAAAGTATCAACTGGAATAAGGCCCTAGCAGCTGAGGAACAAACAGGGCGCCAGAGGGCCAGAGAGGTCTGTGATGCTCTTTGAATTTGAAAGGTCCCCTGAGGGATGAACAGGACTCATAAGAGCTGAAGAGTGCCCTGGTGAGGGCCCATCTCATATTTGAAATGCCCCCGCGATGGAGCCAGACAGAACTATTGAGGACTGTGATGGGCCTCTTAAAGCAGGAGAGGGCCCTGAAGGATGAAGAGAAACTCGCGAAGGTCAGATATGACTGGACTGGGCTTCTTTTGAGGTTGAGAGCGGCCCGCAATTGATGAACAAGGTGCCCTGAGAGTTTGAAAAAGTCCTTGTTGGCTGGCGGTTTATGTGAGGAATACCGAGGATAAGCGCCAGAGCTAGAATATTCATGAAACCACAACAGCTGTCGATAACTAGGAAGGTCCCCTGCAGCTTGAAAGGGCCTTGAAGGCTAGCAGAGCCCCCTGAGAGCTGAGGAGAGTCTCGAAGGCTAACGATGGTTGTGAGGAATACTGAGGGCAAGCATCAGAGCCAGAAAACCCTTGAAGCTAGAGAGAGTATCAAGGACTGAGGAAGGCTCCTAACAGCTGGGGAGAACTCCTCACGGTTGAAAATGGCCACCGAGCGATTGCGAGGACTGAACTGGGATGCTCAAGAGGCTTGTAAGGGGCCCCTATGGGAAGAACAGGCCTCCCTGAGATCCAAAGAGTGTCCACAATGGCTAGTGATGGTTATGAGACATACCAAGAGCCAACTTCAGAGCTAGAATGTCTTTGCTAGCCCGAAAGACTGTCGAGGAATGGAGAGGTCCCCTGAGCCCGATCAAATGTTACTCGCCACTGTTCATCACTGACGATCAATGGTTGTCACTCGCTACTGTTAATCACTGACGACCAATGGCTGTCACTCGCTACTGTTAATCACTGACGACCAATGACTGTCACTCGCTACTGTTAATCACTGACGACCAATGGCTATTACTCGCTACTGTTAATCACTGACGACCAATGACTATTACTCGCTACTGTTAATCACTGACGACCAATGACTATTACTCGCTACTGTTAATCACTGACGACCAATGACTATTACTCGCTACTGTTAATCACTGACGACCAATGACTATTACTCGCTACTGTTAATCACTGACGACCAATGACTATTACTCGCTACTGTTAATCACTGACGACCAATGACTATTACTCGCTACTGTTAATCACTGACGACCAATGACTATTACTCGCTACTGTTAATCACTGACGACCAATGACTATTACTCGCTACTGTTAATCACTGACGACCAATGACTGTTACTCGCTACTGTTAATCACTGACGACCAATGGCTATTACTCGCTACTGTTAATCACTGACGACCAATGACTGTCACTCGCTACTGTTAATCACTGACGACCAATGACTGTCACTCGCTACTGTTAATCACTGACGACCAATGACTGTCACTCGCTACTGTTAATCACTGACGACCAATGACTGTCACTCGCTACTGTTAATCACTGACGACCAATGACTGTCACTCGCTACTGTTAATCACTGACGACCAATGGCTGTCACTCGCCACTGTTAATCACTGACGACCAATGACTGTCACTCGCTACTGTTAATCACTGACGACCAATGGCTGTCACTCGCTACTGTTAATCACTGACGATCAATGGCTGTCACTCGCTACTGTTAATCACTGACGACCAATGACTGTCACTCGCTACTGTTAATCACTGACGACCAATGACTATTACTCGCTACTGTTAATCACTGACGACCAATGGCTGTCACTCGCTACTGTTAATCACTGACGACCAATGACTGTCACTCGCTACTGTTAATCACTGACGACCAATGACTATTACTCGCTATTGCTAATCACTGGCCAGCCTTTACTGATGCTCCGGCGCCGTCTATTGGACATCCAGCCGGCCGGTCATACCTCGTCGGTAATGCCAGCCGGCTGTGGTCGTGCCATTTAGCCATCATGCCTCCATCGGTTCTCGGTATCGTATCCAAATATCGTTCGCACACCCTGTCCACTCCGGCCATATCTGGCCCCGGTCCAACCATGTCCAAACACTGTCCGCACACCCACACTGTCCGCTCCGGCCATATCTGGCCCAGGCCCAACCATGTGACCGCCGCATGTATAATGTATGTGTGATGTCTCTGCACCGCGGCTCAAGCTGCAGAAATATGACCATCTCTGGCTGATGCGTTGCAATGGTCTTGGTCGGATCCTCGGTTCAGCCTTGGTGTGATTCTGTATGGCCCTTGTGTCGCGGTCAGCCGAGTGTTTCGTGTGCACAGCCCAGCAGGTATGTATCTTTGACCGATCGTATTTGATCTGCCATAGACTGGTCCGTGCTGAGACACCACGCAAATCACGGGCGGCCGATACGCTGTGACGTAGCTGTCAAGTGGCGTTGCCCGCTCGTGGTGACCCCGTCACTAACGTGCAGCCCACGTCGCTCCCAGGCGAGACTCCCGCGGTCAGCACGAGGCTGACATGAGCGGCCGCTCAGGCGTGGTGGCCGCGCTGGTCGGTCAGGTCACGAGTGGGCGCTCTCTCCCGGCACTGTGACCGCTCTGGTCGGTCAGGTCACGAGTGGGCGCTCTCTCCCGGCACTGTGACTGTGGTGATCGGTCAGGTCACGAGTGGGCGCTCTCTCCCGGCACTGTGACCGCGCTGGTCGGTCAGGTCACGAGTGGGGTGCTCTCTCCCGGCACTGTGACCGCGCTGGTCGGTCAGGTCACGAGTGGGGTGCTCTCTCCCGGCGCTGTGACCGCTCTGGTCGGTCAGGTCACAAGTGGGTGCTCTCTCTCTGGGCATTGTGACCGCTCTGGTCGGTCAGGTCACGAGTGGGCGCTCTCTCCCGGCACTGTGACCGCGCTGGTCGGTCAGGTCACGAGTGGGCGCTCTCTCCCGGCACTGTGACCGCGCTGGTCGGTCAGGTCACGAGTGGGGTGCTCTTTTCCGGCACTGTGACCGCGCTGGTCGGTCAGGTCACGAGTGGGGTGCTCTCTCCCGGCGCTGTGGCTGGGCGGGTCATTTAGGTCACGGATCGACCTCAGTTGTACTAGCTGGGCTTCCAATGACTGAGGTGCCCATACCATGCCGTGCTGCTCCCGTCCAGCGATGGTGTTCCTACTGCACTGCTCCAGTACAGCGGTGGAGGTGTCCATGTACTGCCCATCATCCAGCAGTGGAGGTTACCCCACTGTACTGACCTCGTCCAGGGGTGGAGGTGTTCCGACTGTACTGCCCCCGTCCAGCGATGGAGGTGTTCTTACTGTACTGCCCCCGTCCAGCGATGGTGTTCCTACTGTACTGCCCCGTCCAGCGGTGGAGATGTTCCTACTGTACTGCCCCAGTCCAGGGGTGGAGGTGCTCCTACTGTACTGCCCCGTCCAGCGGTGGAGGTGTTCCTACTGTACTGCCCCGTCCAGCTATGGTGTTCCTATTGTGCTGCCCCCGTCCAGCGATGGTGTTCCTACTGTACTGCCCCCGTCCAGCGGCGGAGGTGTTCCTACTGTACTGCCCCAGTCCAAGGGTGGAGGTGCTCCTACTGTACTGCCCCGTCCAGTGGTGGAGGTGCTCCTACTGTAATGCCCCGTCCAGCGGTAGAGGTGTTCCTACTGTACTGCCCCGTCCAGTGGTGGAGGTGCTCCTACTGTAATGCCCCGTCCAGTGGTGGAGGTGCTCCTACTGTAATGCCCCGTCCAGCGGTAGAGGTGTTCCTACTGTACTGCCCCAGTCCAAGGGTGGAGGTGCTCCTACTGTACTGCCCCAGTCCAAGGGTGGAGGTGCTCCTACTGTACTTCCCCGTCCAGTGGTGGAGGTGCTCCTACTGTAATGCCCCGTCCAGCGGTAGAGGTGTTCCTATTGTACTGCCCCCGTCCAGCGGTGGAGATGTTCCTACTGTACTGCCCCAGTCCAAGGGTGGAGGTGCTCCTACTGTACTGCCCCGTCCAGTGGTGGAGGTGCTCCTACTGTAATGCCCCGTCCAGCGGTAGAGGTGTTCCTACTGTACTGCCCCGTCCAGCTATGGTGTTCCTATTGTACTGCCCCCGTCCAGCGGTGGAGATGTTCCTACTGTACTGCCCCAGTCCAAGGGTGGAGGTGCTCCTACTGTACTGCCCCGTCCAGTGGTGGAGGTGCTCCTACTGTAATGCCCCGTCCAGCGGTAGAGGTGTTCCTACTGTACTGCCCCGTCCAGCGGCGGAGGTACCCATGCACTGCCTGTACTTACATGTACTTACATACATGGCCACACATAAGCCGGCTGGCATGCTAACTATAAATTGCAATATGAACCGCATGTTATGGCATGTATGTACCAACATCTTGTGCACTCGACATTATCGTCAAGGCTATGGTTAGTGATTTAAGGCCAAGTCAACTTCATCACACCTTCACCGTGTTCTTTGTACTTTTACATCTGAAATGTATGTAGGGACACAATTTATGATGGAGAAAACAATACCTTGCCTAATGAGCCACTGTAATTCACTTCAGGCACCTAATCTCTAGGAACGTGTGATGTGGCTTCAAATATTAGTTTTGCGTCGGACCAAATTGCTTGGCACGCTATGCTCTTAAAATATTGCTGCTATTGTACTGGCACATTTTGTTCCTGGGGAATAAAAAAGCACTGACATTCATACTTGTCCTGCGCAAGTAACGGCATCGCCTAGTGTACTACAACTTGTGAAGCATATTAGCAATGAATTTGCTTGCTTCTGTTTTCAATCAGGCCCTTTGTGCATACGTGTTGTGCAGTAATTTTGTAAAAAAGCAGGGCGGTAGCTTTTGCGCCAACACCTACCGCCTGCGGGGTTGTCGGTCAGATGTTCGGCCGTGCATATTGCAGAGATAGGTGTTCATTGTCGGCACATGGCAATGATGACGCGTCTCGGCCACCATTTCCGCTCAGTGATGCTCCCAGGGACACTCGGTCGGCTGCACTGGGCGGCCATTTGCGGTGCTGTGGCGTCGGTTCAGCGCTCCGAATCGCCTGACGCTGCCGCACCAGATGGCCACCTCTTCTCGCGAGGAGACCACCTTTTCCTGAGCAGGTCGCCCACTCCAGCAGGGGTCACCGGCCGAAATAATCCGTGCGCCGACGGAGAGCGGGCGCCACTTTAGCGCCACAAGTCTGGTGTAACGGCTCATTGGCGCTCACTCGAACAGACGGATCGGCGGCGCATTGAGCTCGGACGCTCTGTTCCTGCTGCACGCGGCGTGGCGCCCGCTGCGGCAGCACAGACGGGTCGGCGCACCCAGCTTGGACGCTCTGTTTCAGCCCGTCTCCCCAACACCACGACTTCCCAGACATAAGTGACAACACATCTCGATCCAGACAGCGACGAATCCACGGCTGGATTCAGCCAGGGTCGGGGGTTCGGCCAGACTTCCGTATCCATGCGCTCGGCTCGTGCCAGCCCGCAGGCGTCCGCAGGCGTCCGCAGGCGTCCGCAGGCGCCCGCAGGCGGCCACCACTCGTGAACTGCGGGCTCCACGGGCAGTCTACAGTTCCAGTTTGGAGCCCTGAGCGTCATCACGATCATGATTTAAAGATAAGAAGTAAATGGCCATGACATCATCGAGATGGCCTCCATCCACCGAACAGGCCTGGGCCAGCCCCCTATTCAACTGCGAACGATTTCCTCAGAACGACGCGACCACGCGCCTGCCCGGCTACTGGGGACCCGGCCACCAGAGTTGACGACGCGACCACGAGCCTGCCCGGCTACTGGGGACCCGACCACCGGAGCTGACGACGCGACCACGAGCCTGCCCGGCTACTGGGGACCCAGCCACCGGAGCTGACGACGCGACCACGAGCCTGCCCGGCTACTGGGGACCCAGCCACCGGAGCTGACGACGCGACCACGAGACTTTCCGGCTACTGAGGACCCAGCCACCGGAGCTGACGACGCGACCACGAGCCTGCCTGGCTACTGAGGACCCAGCCACCGGAGCTGGAGACGCGACCACGAGCCTGCCCGGCTACTGGGGACCCAACCACCGGAGCTGGAGACGCGACCACGAGCCTGCCCGGCTACTGGGGACCCAGCCACCGGAGCTGACGACGCGACCACGAGCCTGCCCGGCTACTGGGGACCCAGCCACCGGAGCTGACGACGCGACCACGAGCCTGCCCGGCTACTGGGGACCCAGCCACCGGAGCTGACGACGCGACCACGAGCCTGCCCGGCTACTGGGGACCCAGCCATCGGAGCTGCAGTCGTCAATGGAACACCTCCGTATCGGAGCTGGAGCCGTTGATGGAATATCTGACACCCCAGTTGCAGTTGTTGCCAAAGGGCCTGGGGGCATCGTTGGGGCAGTCGCCACGAGTGGGTGGAAGCCGACACGGCCTGCAGTCAGTACAACAGTCGGACGGCCAGTACAACAGTCGGACGGCCAGTACAACAGTCGGACGGCCAGTACAACAGTCGGACGGCCAGTACAGCAGTCGGACGCCAGTACAACAGTCGGACGGCCAGTACAACAGTCGGACGGCCAGTACAGCAGTCGGACGGCCAGTACAACAGTCGGACGGCCAGTACAACAGTCGGACGGCCAGTACAGCAGTCGGACGGCCAGTACAGCAGTCGGACGGCCAGTACAACAGTCGGACGGCCAGTACAGCAGTCGGACGGCCAGTACAGCAGTCGGACGGCCAGTACAGCAGTCGGACGGCCAGTACAACAGTCGGACGGCCAGTACAACAGTCGGACGGCCAGTACAGCAGTCGGACGGCCAGTACAACAGTCGGACGGCCAGTACAACAGTCGGACGGCCAGTACAACAGTCGGACGGCCAGTACAACAGTCGGACGGCCAGTACAACAGTCGGACGGCCAGTACAGCAGTCGGACGGCCAGTACAACAGTCGGGCAGCCAGTACAACAGTCGGACGGCAGCCAGTACAACAGTCGGACGGCCAGTACAACAGTCGGACGGCCAGTACAACAGTCGGACGGCCAGTACAACAGTCGGACGGCCAGTACAACAGTCGGACGGCCAGTACAACAGTCGGACGGCCAGTACAACAGTCGGACGGCCATACAAAGTCAGTAAGCAGTCGGACGGCCAGTACAACAGTCGGACGGCCAGTACAACAGTCGGACGGCCAGTACAACAGTCGGACGGCCAGTACAGCAGTCGGACGGCCAGTACAACAGTCGGACGGCCAGTACAGCAGTCGGACGCACGTGATGGCCAGTGGGATCACCAGCAGTCGGTGTGGAAAGGATCCGGTGATGCATACCACCACCGTACGCGAGCTCGGCCGACAGGTACGCCCACCAGTAGCCGCGGGAATATTCCTCGGAACATTTGGAAGGTGATGCCGTTAGCCGCACAGCACATCTAACCGGTTGCAGCCCGGTAACTGTGACTCATGTGCTCGTGCAAACGGCCGGAACACCATTCAGCAGCATAAAATCAGGCTTGGCATGTGAACCACCCGTCCCGTCTGGGCTCTAAGAGCTTTCCGGGTTCTCCACTCAAGCCCTTTCTAATATGCACGGGGTGTGACGTCACGGTGAAGGAGGGCATCTCGTAATACTTTGGTGTGAGCTACTCAAGGCCATGCATGCAACTGGCGTTACACGCAACTGGCTTCACGCGCGACCGGCGCTCGGCCGCGCCGACAGGGCGTTAGTTGGGGATTGGAGATAAAGGCGCTTTGACCGGGAATGACCTGAAAAAAGCTGGGAACGCTAACATGCACGCGGTGTGAAAGGTTTCAAACAAAAACATACTGATAAACGACATTGTGACAATGGAGTAATGCATCGAATCGCACAGCTGAAGTAATCTACATCATATCGCATTACTTCAGCAGATGTCGGTGTGTCTAGGGTTACTTCATCAGATGTCGGTGGGTCAGATAAAGTAACCTACAGCATATCGCATTGCTTCACTAGATGTCGATGTGTCCAGGCTTAAAAGACGTTTCACTGAAAATGCTACTCAACCTCAGTTTGGAACTGTACAAGTTGTGGAAGACCTGTTAAAAGCAGATTCTAACATATTGGGAAGGCATTCTGACGCCAATAGACTGTCCATTTTGGGTTTCCAACATCAATAATTCACGTTTATGGATTTATTTATCGTTAGTCCACCTGGAATCGATACTGGAGTGTACAAGGATTCAGCACTGGGAAAGTCAGGGGTCCAGTAGTATAGTTATCTCGTATAGTCGTATAGTTATAGTTATAGTTATATAGTTATAGTCGCTATAGTCGTATAGTTATATAGTTATCAGTCGTATAGTTAGTTATCTGCTGACGGAAGGCTATATGATAATTCACGTAACAAAGGCAAATGCAAGAAGGTCGCAGAGGCCGAATATCGTCGAGTATCTCTCACCCATTTTCATCTCATATGCATAGATAGCAATATCTATGAATACATCACAGGCGAACCGGAGATCTCATCTTGTTCCAGAACAAGAAAGAGCCTCGTGTGATATTCGATGTGCACCATCAATATGGCCGACGCTGTTGGACTCAATATAGCCGACACCACTATGCTCACGTACTGCTGTTATCGCGGGACTACACTTCGCAAGCTAATATGCTGACACTGACGATATCGGTGACCGATAGTGGTACTGAGGAACTGCGCTGGGCTAACACGACAATAATTTTGCCACCGTCCAAGGTAGCTGGGGTAAGCAAATTGCGAAGTAACGGAACCGAGTTGGCAAACAAGTAAGCACACTGTTGGGAAGAGGGCAGCGTTCTCCATAGTGCCACGTGCTTAGCTCCAGTTCGACTATGCAACTGGGACAGTCGCTTTTGTCCTGCCCTGTCCTGTCGTGACAGTCGCTTTTGTCCTGCCCTGTCCTGTCGTGGGTCTAACGAGGTAACGACGTACGGTACGGCTAACATAACACTATCTTGGCATGATCAGCTTCCCACTCTATCTTAGAGTTCACAGTGATGGATGATGTATTTTCAGAGTAATGATTGCATGTTCGAAGTGAACATGATCGATAGCCATCGACAAGGCGAGTCTGTGGAGGTCGATGCTCCAGACGGAACAGTTCATGGTCACAACACACTTGATAATTCAAGTGATGCTGACAAATCGTAGGTACCACCGCGGGAAACGTGGAACAAGCCCCAGCCAGGACGTCTAAGGCCTGGTCCAAGGTGGGCAGGAAAAAAACATCCATCCACCTGTCTCTCATCAGCATCAGCAGGCGCGGCAGCCTATGTATAATTGGCATCACAAATAGCTTGGCAGTCACGCTGGGCGTTCTGAGACCTGAATACCCTGCATAGGTATGGGTGTTGTGGGAAACCTATGCAGTATACCTATACAGAATATTCAGGTGCCAGGACGTTCAGCCTAACTGCTAAGCTATTTGCGACGCCAATAGTACATATAATGTAATGTGTACTTATGATTTAATATGTATATGTGAGGTATTATGTACATATAATGCAATGTGTACGTTTAATGTAGTATATAAGCTTAATGTAATGTGTACGTGTAGTGTAATCTTTATAGAGAATGTAATGTGTACATATAATGTAATGCATACATATGATGTAATATGCATATATATTTTTTAATTCCACCACTTCACCATTTCATTGCCTGTTCCTGCGGCACATATACTCAAGGGTATCTTGGACGCAAACGGGTACCAAAATTAAAGCCACTAAAATATTACAGGAAAGAAAATTGCCGAAGTACTCCCTGCTATACAACCGAAATAAGACCGCGAAAAAAAATGCCAGAGAAGAGGGGGAGGAAAATCGATCAATAAAGTTATCGCGATGAATGGTTGATGCAAATGATCCCTTGTTCGCGTTTGGTAGGGTGCACTTCTATGCAAATGGAACATTTCATCACAATTTTAGGGCAGTTGTTTCGAAATCGAACTTGTACATCACTTGTAAGAATTTCAAGTTAACTAGGTCATGAATTTTTAGAATTGTATTGTCATGAAAAAAATGATGTTGCACTCTTCAACTCGTTTAACTGTCTATATGCTGCGTGCAAAAATTCGTCGTAAACCACCCAATCAACAATAAAACAAAAGTATATATGATATACCTTTTAATATGTACATATGAAATAAATGCAATGTATTATAATGTGTACACCTAGTGCACTGTGTCGATGCACACACCAGCTGAAAAGAGTGCATTGTTGTTGTGTCCGGCCGGCTCCGAACGCATTGAGTTGGCCGTATGTTTAGGCTTCACAGCGCGCGGACCGCTGTGGTCATATTATCGTAGCTAATCCCCGACGCCGATTTGACGCCGATTTGACGCCGATTTGACGCCGATTTGACGCCGATTTGACACGGGCGAAGAGCAGCGACAGGTGGGACTCTGACCGCCAACTTTTCAGTTGAGAGATGAGTGTTCTACCCCAGACCATCTCATTCGTGGCAAGTAGTGGTATTACAAGAGCCGACGAGCTCGAGGTGAAGCTGCCATATATTTGAGGGCAGGGGGGCTTGAGCCCCTGAATAATCCTCATACGTAGCCACCAGGCCTATGCGATCACATGGTCATCATAAACATGTTTCAAACCACTTGAGCTTCAATCTTTTGTCAAAGTTCCACCCCTGACCGTAAGTACTGCATAATGATTACGAGTCAATCAAATGATTTTTTAAGGTGGAAAAAGAGATGGCCTTAAAGTTAAAATTTTGTCATAACTTAAATTCTTCCTGCTAGAGCCATATCTTTTTCACGTGGGATTATTTTCTTCTAATGTGTCGATGAATATATTTAATTTCCCAAAAGAGAGAAGAAAATGACGATAATGCCAGACAGATGCCATGAATTAAGGCCAACGACCTTGACCTGGACCAAACAAAAATCGAAAAAGATTATGTTGGTACTCTCAAGCACAACTGACTCTAGAAGTGTCGTGAAAACTGCCGAGCTGGGATAGAAATTGAAGAGTAATTTTAGAGGCAGCAATGTTTGCGCTGGACTTCTTCAGTTACATGAATTTGGGTCAGAATTTTCTCAAATAATACCAAGTTAGTGAAGGGAAGGTGCAGCAAGCTATGGTCAGCTATGCTACTTCGCTGACCGATTATTTTTGTCGAAAAGGGGCCGAGCTAATCACCACAACGATAGTCAAGCCAATCAATACCAAGCAACGCCCTTTTTGTCATTGCACCGAATAATACAAGAACACGGCTAAAACTTATGTCCACTGAATGCATAACAGCATTGTCAGACAAATGTGGCGGCATGCAAATAGCTTGCCTGCTGCTCTCTGCCAACAGTCGTCGGTGTGACCAGTCACATGCGCTGGGTGTGTGGGTACGCGCGTCCTATTAGACGACTGAGCAATCACAAGCTCACAGCCCATGTCAACAGTAGGCGTGTGCTTAACGTAAGCCTCCATGTGTGATAACCACTTACTTGCACCATGCTGGCTGGACGGGAGATGCCAGTTGCAGGAGCACACGGTGAGCAGCAGCAGGGTCAGCAGGGTCAGCAGGGCCAGCAGGCCGACAGGTGACCAGTCGCAGCGTCTGGTACTGCCGCTGCCGCAGTCTCGTCGTCACGTGCCGCCGTCGGTGCAGATGTCCGGAGTGGGTCAGCAGGCGCAGGCGGGCGGGCTGACCAGGTCGGGCGGCGGGCGGCGAGCGGCGGGCGGCGGAGCGGGCTGGCACCGTGTTCAGCGGGCGCGGCCCAATGGTACACTGCCGGCCGGCCACCGACCGGGTCGGCTGCTGCCAACTCACTTTCACCGCGCCTGCCCCCTCTGCATGCTGGCGTAAACAACTGCCCGCCCCATCCAGGGCACACCGGAGCACCCCAACGGTCAGAATCACCGAGGGGTCAGCTGACCAGGTAGGGGACTGAAGCACATCATTATCTAGTCAGGTGATGAAGCAGAGGACCGAAACGTCCTCACCTAGTCAGGTGATACAGCAGGGGACCGAAACACGCCTTCATCTAGTCAGGTGATGAAGCAAAGGACCGAAACACGCCCTCATCTAGTCGGGCGATGAAGCAAGGGACCGAAACAAGCAGTCAGGGACCGAAACAACATCTAGTCAGGTGATGACGCAGGTGATCAAAATACGTCCCCATCTAGTCAGGTGATGCAGTTGAAGATCCAACCACCCCCTCATCAAATTAGGTGATACGGTGGGAAAGTGTAGCAGCAAATCTTGAGCTAGAATGATGGTGCGAAAAGAATTAACAGACGCTTTTCAAAACACGCGATTCCATTGGGCCAGAGAACACAATGATAACACTAGCCCACTGGCCTGCGTTTCAAAACTTTTTTAAACGTCAAAGGTTTTTTATCTGATTTAGGATCAGTTTCGCGTGCTGCATTCAGAAATGCAATCCATTTTTATCAATGAGGTCATGTTTTTAAGATGTGCTGGATAAAAAAACACAAGTATGGCTCAAATGGTGTTACTGAACTGGTGTTCATGAATGCTTTTTTCCTTAGTTGTCTCACGTACCTTTAAAATAGCCTCCCTAAAATAGCCATCATTTCTAATCTATTATTATTTCAAAGAATCGAAAGCACAAGAACCACCCTGACAGGTACTGCTATTTCTGTGGAAAGGTGACCCTTTCAAACCGTCAAGGGAGAATTACAGATTTTGTGAAGATGTCATATCACGTTTACTTTGGAGTCAAACTAGGCGACCAAGATAAGCCGTTCGCTCCTGGTATCTGTTGCAAAACATGTGTTCAAAACCTACGCGATTGGAGGAACAAAACGAAGAAAGGCATGTCGTTCAGTGATCCGATGGTGTGGAGGGAAGGTAAAGATCACGCCATGGACTGTTATTTCTGCATGACGGATCTGCAGAGCATTGATCGCAGGAGCAAACATCATGTTCAATATCTTGACGTACGATCAGCCCATGGCTCAGGTGTTCCTGTTCAAGAACCTGACGTTAACATGGGATCGTCGCATCGTCGTCCGACTCAGAGTCTGGAGATCCGACCGATGCAGACGAGTCTGGTACATTTGAGCCAACAGAGGAAGACGGACTGGTGCCACTGAGCCAAGCTGAGCTCAACAATCTGACGTGGGACTTGAACCTGTCTAAGGATTCTGCTCAGCTGATGAGTCCGCGTCTTCGTGATAAACGTCTGTGAGCACCGGAGGCAACGTTCTTTAGGTATCGAAACCGCGAGAAAGAGTTCCGGAAATACTTTTCGTTTGAAGAGGAATCTCCTCTGGTCTACTGCAACAATATAGCCGACCTGATCGAAGTGATGGGATTGAAGTATAACTCAACAGAATGGAGACTTTTCATCGACTCATCGAGTAGGAGACTCAATGCGGTTCTTCTTAACAATGGCAACAAGTTCGGTTCGATCCTTATCGCACACTCAGTCGAAATAAGAGAAACCCTCAACAGCATGGATCGCCTGTTGTCCGCTCTGAACTACAAGGACTGTGGACTATTGGCTGATCTGTGGAGATCTCAAGGTAGTTGGTCTCGTCCTAGGACTTCAAAATGGGCACACGAAGGATCCATGCTTCATGTGCCTGTGGCACAGCCGGGCAGACGACCATCATAATGTCCAGCAACAGTGGCCGTCTAGGCAAGGATTGCAATCCGGCTCACACAATGTTTTGTCCCACCCTCTGGTCGAACTACACAAGATTCTTCTCTCACCACTGCACATCAAACTCGGTTTCATGAAGAACTTCGTGAAGGCGCTTGACAAAGAAGGAAGATGGATGATTCACCTTTCTGCGACAGAGGTTTCCACGCGTACGTCGGGAGAAACTGAGAACGGGGATGTTCGATGGTCCTCAGATAGATAAGAGAGCTCATCAAGGACACTCCCTTCGATTGATCATTGATTTCCTCTGAACTCTCTGCTTGACTGGCTCTGAAGTCGATCATCGAGAACTTCCTGGGTCAAAGGACGAACAGGCTGTCGAAAAGCTGGAGATTTACCGCCGCCAAGCTGCGCACATGTCGGTGAAAATGTACTTCCTCAGATCTCACCTGGACTATTTTCCGGAAAATTGTGGACTGACTTCGGTGAAGCACAGGGGGAGAGTTTTCACAAGGACATTCCGAGTGATGAAGGAACGTTTTCAAGGACGGTGGGACGTCAACTTTCTGGCCGGATACTGTTGGTGCCTAAAGAGGGATGTGGTGTCTGCCCAGCATAACCAGAAGTATCCGAAGAGGCCATTCACCCCTGATTAGCCCGGATTAGCCGTGCTATACCATTCTTGCGATCTATTAATCGATTGTAAAGAACCGCCTGTAAACCGCCTGCAAACGGCCTGTAAACCGTCTGTGAACCGCCTGTAAACCGTCTGTGAACCGCCTGTAAACCGCCTGCAAACCGCCTGTAAACCGTCTGTGGACCGCCTGTAAAGTATGTACGTAGATAGCAGTTGAGTTATGCCACTAGAAAGATCAATTGCCTACCAATATAATGGGAAATGAGCATTTATATAAAGCGTTGTATTTTGTAAATTTGACATGATTGAAAAAAATGAATGCGATTTTCAGAATCAGCGTGAGAAACTGCCCCAAGAACAGCAAACATATATTTGACCTTTCAAATCACGCAGACCAGTGTAATGAATACCGTTTATGTCCGTCAGCGGCCGGACTGCTTACTTATGACGTGAATCACGTCAACATCACAAACCTAACCCTCATTTACCAGAAAGCAGCAACCACCACCCAGCAAGTTATTCCAACAAGTCTCTGATGACTTCACATAATTCAGATATTATGGGTCACTGGCCCTTTGTATTTCGGCGAAACAAAGATTTGTCAAAGCACTTCTTAAAGGAATGGATAGTAATGGAATGGAATATATTTTTATTTAGCTGGGACAGAGTGTCATCTGCTAGGGATTGGATATTTCAGCGTGCATTTACACTACCTCGGCTCATGTGGTATCTGCTGTTGACATAAACGAAGGACTGCATACAACGACACTGGCATCTATACCAGTGTCTTTGTTCGGTAATAACGAACAGGTACACATAGAACACACATAAATGCACCGGCGTCAATACCAGTGTCTTTGTTCGGTAATAACCAACAGGTACACATAGCACACACAAAATGCATGCATTACATTCGGCTGCACAGTTGGAGGGTCGGAGGGAGGGAGGGCAGCACGGTTGGAGGGTCGGAGGGAGGGAGGACAGCACGGTTGGAGGGTCGGATGGAGGGAGGGCAGCACGGTTGGAGGGTCGGAGGGAGGGAGGGCAGCACGGTTGGAGGGTCCGAGAGAGGGGAGGGCAGCACGGTTGGAGGGTCGGAGGGAGGGAGGGCAGCACAGTTGGAGGGTCGGAGGGAGGGAGGGCAGCACAGTTGGAGGGTCGGAGGGAGGGAGGGCAGCACGGTTGGAGGGTCGGAGGGAGGGAGGGCAGCACGGTTGGAGGGTCGGAGGGAGGGAGGGCAGCACAGTTGGAGGGTCGGAGGGAGGGAGGGCAGCACGGTCAGCATTACTTCCTCCGTCTGTCTCTCCGGCTCCGCCGTAGCTGGACCGTTGGACATGAGAGATGACGCACTCTGCTAACCACCCACGAACTGGAGATGAAGCGGAGGCCCAGGGTCCAGGGCGAGCCGTGGGCGTCCGCCCTTAGTTTTGGCTGTGTATGTCAATGTACGAATTAAATCTTGGAAATATAAATATACATAAATATGAACTAGAACGGAGAAAAACCAAGCTCCTTGGAACCTCCGAAAGTTGAAAACCAAGCGCAATCAAAAGGGCAACGGTTCTTTCGTTGCCAAATGGGATCGGTCCCTGCCGGGCTATCGTAAGATAATCTATATGTTTTTGTCATACGTCATGGAGTGGAAATTGGCGTTTGACTTTACATCAAACGTTCCTGTTTGGCTCCATAGAAGATATCGAAAGGGAGCGCGAGGAGCTCCGGGTGCTCATCCCCAAGCTCTGAGTGCTCATCCCCAGGCTCCGGGTACTCATCCCCAAGCTCTGGGTGCTCATCCCCAGGCTCCGGGTGCTCATCCCCAAGCTCTGAGTCCTCATCCCCAAGCTCTGAGTGCTCATCCCCAGGCTCCAGGTACTCATCCCCAAGCTCTGAGTGCTCATCCCCAGGCTCCGGATGCCCATCCCAAGCTCTGAGTCCTCATCCCCAAGCTCCGGGTGCTCATCCCCAAGCTCTGGGTGCTCATCCCCAGGCTCCGGGTGCCCATCCCCAAGCTCTGGGTGCTCATCCCCAAGCTCGAGGTGCTCATCCCCAAGCTCTGGGTGCTCGTCCCCAAGCTCCGGGGCTCATCCCCAAGCTCCGGGTACTCATCCACGGCCAGTGTCCGCAACGACATTGGTAATCGATTGTTGGCAAAGTAATTGAAAATGTGACGCTGTAAAGCATATATTGGGAACGTAAGTAGAAAAACCTTCTATTAAGCAACTGTCACAACACACCTAACAAAGTGGAACATGGCGTATTCAGTTGAAAATATAATTATGTCTGAGTTGTGTGTGGCCTAGCCTTAAGCGGGCGAAAACCACCTTCTACGCGTGTTTTGCTCCATGACGACCATATGGAAATGATGCATTTAAAATTGTGCGTGTGTGAGGTGTTGTGGTTCCAGCATGCCTCCATACATTTGCCAGCATTGGCCAATAACAGTAGGTTGCCGGGGGGTACGGGGAGATTGTTTGTGGGTTGGAGGTCGATGGCCTGACGAACGGGATCTTCGGCTCTCTCGTTGCCCGGAATGCTTATGAGTCCGGGGATTCAGAGCACTGTGAGTTGGAGATGCGCGTGACGGACATCGTACAATCTCGTATTGCTTGGAGCAGGATGGAGATTCCTATGATATTGGTGGGGATTGTGTCCCACCATCTTTGCTTTAGCGCCACCAATGTCTTTCTCTTCGAACATAGGAACCGATGGGGTGGGCCCACTTACCAAATTGGCGGCCCTCATTGCCTGCATGCATTGGGCCCCACGAAAAATTTTCAAACCTCTCCGCCCATGGCGTGAGGTGTGGGATGGGTGGTGTTGTGTATGGCAGCGAGGGCGTCAACGGGGAGGGGGGGCGTGAGTCGGTGCATATGATGGTGGATGTGGTTATGTGATGTTCGACGATGTGTTGTAGACAGCATGGCTACTAACTCTGCCGTGCATACCGAACATACCGAACCGTGCATACTAACTCTACCGTGCAACATGTGATGCTAATTTAATTTGGCCAGTGTCGGACCCACCGCAGCTTACAGCTCACGTACCATCGTTGGTAAATGAGCCGTCGGTGCACAAGTATGTGTGTTGTGAGTGGGCTTCTGTATGTTCGCGACATTTTATTTGAGTTTCGATGGAAGAGATTATTTTGCGTTGTCAAAATTGATACTATAATTTTCGGTGCATTATGTGCGAGAATGGGATCGGGTGTGAATTTCGTAATGAGTCAGGTTCAAGAATTTCAATGCCAGGGTAAGAAACTGATTACAAATAATGACAATATTACATATTTCTGTTGTATTTGGGCCGAAAAAGTCGATTAGAATGACATGATTGGCGGATGTTTGTGTCGTGTAGTGGTCATACAATTCCTAGGACTAGCTGGGGTGTCGCCACAGGGGATGGGTAGGCAGCAGAGACAGTCGCCCCGCTATCCTGAGACAAGGGGCATCGCCCCCTGGCATTTGATGAGGGCCCCACTCGGAAATGTATAGCAAATGTTAAGTGTTCTCCATGAAAAGGGCTTCAGACTGATGATGGCTACCAACCAGAAAATTCAGACGATCGGTAAGCCAGAGCTCGTTTGTGTAGAAGGACCACAAAAACTTCGAAGATATGATTGGAAAGGATAGAAGAGGTGGGAAAGTATATCCCTATTTTAAAAGAGGTCTATGTGAGAGAAGAGGAGTCCATCATGACTCACAAGTACGTCCTTAAGATGGGCAAACAGGCCCCAAACTCGGGAAGTAGACTCCCGAGACCTGGCAGAAGACCCCTAATTTGGAAAAGGAGTCATCTAGGAGAGAACATGATGTATCCAGGGCTCACAAAGAAGCTCTCAAGACGGATTAGATTAGGAAACCCCAGGACAGAAGAAGATGCCCCGAAGGCGGGCATAAGAAGGCCCCAGGAAGTAAGAGGAAGCGCATAAAATGAGAGAGTTATACGGTGCGATAGATGAGGCTCCCAAAACCCGAGACTAACCTTCCTCCAAGACGGGTAAAGCGTCCCCAGATAAAAGGGGAGGCCCCAGAGACGTGGCAGACGGACCGTGATTTAGAAGAGTAAACCCCTGGAATAGGAGAGGAAGCGTGAAGCTGGTAAAGGTCGCCGCCAGAATGTAAGAGGAGGCGTCCTGAGACGGGAGCGGAACACCATGGAATATGAGGGATGGCCACTAGGACGGAGGCGTCCTGAGACGGGAGCGGAGCACCATGGAATATGAGGGATGGCCACTAGGACGGAGGCGTCCTGAGACGGGAGCGGAGCACCATGGAATATGAGGGATGGCCACTGGGACGGAGGCGCCCTGAGACGGGAGCGGAGCACCATGGAATATGAGGGATGGCCACTGGGACGGAGGCGTCCTGAGACGGGAGCGGAGCACCATGGAATATGAGGGATGGCCACTGGGACGGAGGCGCCCTGAGACGGGAGCGGAGCACCATGGAATATGAGGGATGGCCACTAGGACGCACGAGAATGCCACCGAGACGAATAAGAAGTCTTCCAGGTTAGACGAGGAGCCCCCTAGGCATGACAGGAGGCCGATAGTTTGGAAGGAGGCTCCGATATCTGAAAGGAGGCCTCCAGAATAAAAGAGGAGGCCCCTAAGACAGGAGAGGAGATCTATATGATAGAAAAAATGGTTTCAGGACGCATGATTCTCCAAAATTGGCATAGAAGGCCCCACAGGAAATGAGATAAGGAATTTGAGATATAAATGAGGCCACCAATTTAGGAGATGAGTCCATTTCTGGAGAGGAGGACCATGTGATAGGAGAGATGACATCCGGACGTAAAAATAGGCCCCAAACACGGGTGAGGAGGCCCCTATAAAAGGAGAAAAGGCACCTGAGACAAGACATGAGACCTCGAATTTGACAGAGTAGATCCCTAGGGAGAGCAGAAGCTCAGCAGGACGCAAGAGGACGCCCTCAAGATTGGAAAGGAGACCCAGTATACATAAAGGAGGTAAGCCACAAAGCGTGAGATGAGGCCCATAATTTGGAAAATGAGGCCAGTAGAAGAGGGAAGGAGGGTCAGTGAGGCCACAGGAGGTCCTACCAGACCAAGGGAAGGCCCATCAGTGGCACAGGAGGCCTCTGTTGGTTGACAGGCACATCAGACCAAAGGGAGGCCCCTGTGCTTGACCACGGGGCCTCCGTTCATCGACAGGAGGCCCCAGTTGACCGACATGAGACCCCGTCGTATCAAGAGGAGGCCCCATCAGACCCAGACGGGACCGCATCAAAACACAGGAGGCCCCAGACAACCGACAGGAGGCCCTGAAACGCAGGGGGGCCCGATGACCAACAGAAGATGCTGTTGATCGATAGGAGGCCCCACCATATCAATAGGAGGCCCATCAGAGATACTTCAAGCCCCGTTCGTCGATATAAGATCCCAGTTGGATGCACCAAACGACTGACAGGTAGCCCCATCAGACAATGAGGAGGCTGATCAGCAGCATTGTAGGCCCTAGATGGCCAACAAGAGGCCCCTGTTGGTGGCTAGGAGGCCCAGATGAGCATCAGATAGTCCCTGTGGATCGATAGGAGGTCCCACCAAATTAAGAGGAGGCCCCATCGGAGACACGGGAGGCCTATTCACCGATAGAAGGTCCCAGCTGACCAAGCAGGAGGACCTATCAGATAAAGAGGAATCCTTGGCACTCTGAAGGTGAGTTCATAAATCCTCTACGTTGAGGTTCATAAAACCTATACGATTTCTACAAAGCAAGAAAATAGAACATGAAAAAATAGAACATTTCACCCCAAGAATCTCAGAAGCCATGGCACCCACAGGGAGAAGTACCATCGGATGGCACATGCTCCTTCGGCAAGAACGCATCAAGAATTTTGAAGGTGTGTAAAAAAGAAATGACGTCACCATAGGCACTTATGAGGTCATCGATGACGTTACTTTTTAAACCCTGAGGATTCATTTTTGTGCTCGATTTAGAATATTAAGTGCCTTGTAATCATAAAGAGCATTGAAGTGCATAATGCACTGAAGTACTATTTAGAAACGTTGAAAGTCACAAGTGTCCAAGGCATTTTTTGTCTAAATTTGGGCAACATATATTTCCTAATTTTGGGAAATTGGATGTTTCGGAGATGGAGGTCACAGCTAAAAACCACATTCTAAATTGACTTAGCTAATAAGAAGGTTGACGGTTTGGCTGAAATCTGTGATTTTGGCTCTAAGATGCCAAGTGTGTGCGCCAGAGCGTAAAATCATGGTCACGAATGAAGTCATAAGAAACAAAATTCCTAAAAGAACGCGATAACCGTATTCTTAGTAATGTTCAGGTAAGCAATCGTGAACAATTGCACGCAATGTCTATTCGGAAATGTGTGACATCTTTTAAAAGTATTTTGGACGTCACCTCACTTAGCCGACCATTAGGTCAGTGATCTTGAATCTCCTGACTAAAGATTTGTAGACATGCGAAAATGATACAAGAAAAGGTCTACCAAGTCTACAAAACCGGCGCGGGGCAGCGTGACCAAGCGCGCTGCCCCGTGCCGTGCCGATTTTGAACTTTTGCGGAAAACCACAGCCGGGTTTGATTCCCGCCCCCGGCTGGACCAGGATTAACTGTCCATTTATACCAATGCTGGAATTCACAAAACAGCAAAAGAGAGAACAAAATAATAGGAGACCCCCGAAAGTCATGAAGACCCCTTTTGAGGTGGAGCAAGAGGCACCCTTAATCTTTGTTCCTCGTAGAAGAAATTCGTTGTAACGCTAATGTCTACACACACACACACACACACACACACACACACACACACACACACACACACACACACACACACACACACATACACACACCCACACCCACCCCACACACACACACACACACATACACACACACATACACACACACATACATACACATACACACACATACACACACAAATATATATATATAAATATGTTATATATATATATATATATATATATATATATATATATATATATATATATATATATGTATATATATATATATATATATATATACATATGTGTGTGTGTGTATGTGTGTGTGTGTGTATGTGTACACGTGAATGGAGGATATATGTGCCGGTTTTTAACTATTCCGCTTCTGAACGATGGTACAAGTTCACTCATTTGCATCTCCTAGTATGCAAAGATGTATATAATCAGTATTGACGTACTATAACCAGAGGCTTACTCAGTCGCTTATCAAAGTAGGAACCCGAGCCCCCTTTCGCATGCAAGCATCGGGCCATGGGCTGAGCCGTCTAAATGAAGAACATGCAACTTCTCTGCTGCCATGGGCCCTACGTCCATCTTGTGCTTCCATTCATGGCCGCTTCCCTTGAGCTGATCGGTGGGTATGAATTGAAAGTAACCAACTGGCAAGTGTATCGTCTGGAGTGACTGCCGAACCACGTCACATCAGCACAGACTGGAGTTTGGCGTGACTGCCGAACCACGTCACATCAGCAGGGGCTGGACGTTTGGCGTGCCTGCCGAACCACGTCACATCAGCACAGACTGGAGTTTGGCGTGACTGCCAAACCACGTCACTTCAGCACGGGCTGGACGTTTGGCGTGCCTGTCGAACCACGTCACTTCAGCACAGGCTGGAGTTTGGCGTGACTGCCGAACCACGTCACATCAGCAGGGGCTGGACGTTTGGCGTGACTGCCGAACCACGTCACATCAGCACAGACTGGAGTTTGGCGTGACTGCCGAACCACGTCACATCAGCAGGGGCTGGACGTTTGGCGTGACTACCGAACCACGTCACATCAGCATAGACTGGAGTTTGGCGTGACTGCCTACCCACGTCATATCAGCACAGACTGGAGCTTGGCGTGACTGCCGAACCACGTCATATCAGCACGGGCTGGACGACCCGCGCCGCCCACCGGGTGGAAGCACTCTGCCGCAGCGGGGAAATATGGAGGATGAAAAGCCGGCGCCGGAGCCGGCACGGTATGATCAGCGGTATTGGTCCGGGGAGTTCCTCCTGTCTTCTTCTCTCACCCCGTCCAGGTGTCAGCAGTGGCCAGTCTGACACTGGCTAGAAACACGTGGAGCGTAAGTCACGGCTCCTTGCATGCCGTTTGGCAATGATGCCTGATGCGGCTCGGCTTACCACAAGTATCCCTCTTTTCGCCTGTGAGAAACAGTCGGGACGATTATAGGAAGCCTTCTGTCGCCGCCTGGAAGCTGCCAACTTCGTGATTAAATGTGACAACGAGGCAGGTACCCGAGATGAAGCATTACATGCATCATCATGGAAATTCGGCACGTCAACAGCACGAAGTACAGCCATTCGCACCCTCCTCCCCCTTCTTCATCAACTTCTTCATCTTGGACTGTCCACAACCGTTTCGCTGGGAGAAGGAAGTAATAACGTAGCCTCCTATCACTGTCGGGTTTACCGATGAGAAAGAGCAGAACCATGCGTACGATACCGCTCCACGCTCCTATCCTTGCGATGCATGCGACAAGCTGTAGACCGGGCGGAGAAGGCGTTCTACCTGTTCTATCTGACCCAGGCATCACCACATGTAAAATAAAAGAAGATGCATGGCTTCATCTATGCCACACCGAAGCGACGACAGACGATGCCAGTGATGTTGAGCAGACTTCGCCAGCGCTGGTCAGTGGAGAACAGCCAGCTGCAAATACGCAGGTGTATCGATACATACAGAAGACCAGCTTTGTCTGTTCTTTTTTTCAGCTTCACATCAATTCGTTCCTACCAACTGGAATGGGTTTCGACATGAAGTGGCTAAGATGTTTGTTGGCACTTTGTAGCCTTTTTAGCTGAGCATGGCTTCGTGTGCATGGCCGATCGCCACACGATCGGGTAGGGTTAGGTGAGGTTAGGTTAGGTCAATTTATTTCACACCGTCATCGCGAACCGAACGTCGTAAAGATTTATGAAAACACGAGCTTGTTGCGGCTGGCGACGAGTTCTTTCGAATGATGTTAATTTGTTTAAAATTGGGTGAGCTGGTGACCTTCCAGCTCAAATCAAAGGTCAAATTTCCGAAGAGGTTGATCAATTTTCGTTCCAGGGCTAATAACTGCCATATACTCGGCTAAGCGCCTAAAACGCACTCTCCAGTTCAGTGTGAGTCGATTGACATCCAACATGACGCATTTTGATGCATCTATCACGTGCCAGGTCAGGTCAACATGGTGGCCCAATATTCTGCATACTGAAACTGACCCAAATTTCGAAGTGCTTAGTGTTTTAGATTTAACATTGACGCTGAAGTCGAATTCGGCGCCAAAATATCTCACAGTGACCCAAGCACTCAAAAAGATCACTCAAGGCTGCTCGAGGTCAACTGAGGTTAGTGGTCTTGAAAAGACGAAGTACATGTTGAAATACGTATGACTTGACGAGAAGATGTCAGAATCATGCAATAGCGATTATCGAATATCCTACGCGGTAAATATCTATGAATTCGAGTTGAATCTCGGCAGGATTTGGTGCGAATTCATGTCATCTTCGCACGAATTATCCATGAGTTGTAAATAGTGCATGTTCTGAATCACTCAATGGACGCAGTATAGCAGTGAACATAGCCATAGAAATTGACGCGCCCGAAGGCCTTAGTAAAATAAATTTTGAACCGCTCGGAGTACTTGAACACATATATAATTTCGTCCGAAGAACACGCCTGGACGGGCGCTTCAACAAAGAAAAGGCGGTCGAGTTGTAGCAGTGCGCCACCGTCATCACGACTTGACGATCCACTCAGGACGTCATCGCGACTTGAAGGTCCACTCAGGACGTCATCACAACTTGACGATCCACTCAGGATGTAATCACGACTTGACGGTCCACTCAGGATGTAATCATGACTTGACGGTCCACTCAGGACGTCATTACGACTTGACGGTACACTCAGGACGTCATCACGACTTGACGGTACACTCAGGATGTAATCACGACTTGACGGTCCACTCAGGACGTCATCACGACTTGACGGTCCACTCAGGATGTCATCACGACTTGACGGTCCACTCAGGACGTCATCACGACTTGACGGTCCACTCAGGACGTCATCACGACTTGACGGTCCACTCAGGACGTCATCACAACTTGACGGTCCACTCAGGATGCCATCACGACTTGACGGTCCACTCAGGATGTCATCACGACTTGACGGTCCACGCAGGACGTCATCACGACTTGACGGTCCACTCAGGATGTCATCACGACTTGACGGTCCACTCAGGACGTCATCACGACTTGACGGTCCACTCAGGATACCTGATTTACCGGAGGTTTAAAATGGTTCCATGAATGTTTGTAAGCGCGTCTGAGGTTTGGAAGGATGATTCGAGAGCACTGGAATGGTACTCTTAGGGACAATCGGTAGATTCTCATCGAATCCCTGTCTTGTCTTTGGTCTCGAGTCCACGATCCGTGGGTAGAGATCTCTCCTCAGACTTCGGGGGTGGGGGTCGTTCACAATGTACTTGTACAATGTACAATGCACAATACATCCAGAATGCACAATGATCCAGAATATCTCTTTTTTTAATAGGCCTGATGTTCAGTTTGCTTAGAGTGGGGGTCAAAAATCCCTTAAGCACCTCGGAGTATCCACCCATGCCGCGATCTCTGAATGGTATGCTTCAGAGATAGCCTCGAGTGTTTTAATTCAGAAATAGCCTCGAGTGTTCTAATTCAGAGATCGCCTCTAGTGTTCTGATTGATGTCGGGTGCCCGATTATTGCAATCGAGTGCCTGACTATTGCAATCGAGTGCCGGACTATTTTAGTCGCGTATCCGGACTATTTTAGTCGCGTATCCGGACTATTTTAGTGGAGTGCCCCGTTTATTACGCTCAGGTACCTCAATTATTTCAGTCCAGGGACATGATAATTGCAGTCGAATGCCTCGATTCTGCACCAATCACCCCAAAATGCCAAACCTAAATGTGCACATTTTAGTGACGGACGTAATGCGTATTGTGTAGTAGTATTGTGTAATCATGGGCCCCTATCTGGCCGCGCACATGTGACTGTCTTAACCGTTAACAGATGCAACTGCAAGCTCTTACTTACTGCAAGGATGCATTTCAGGACTGGATCAGACACGGTAATCGGTCACTGAACCGCAGCTTCACGATGAGCGTTCGGCAGTCGAAACGGTCGAGGCGGGAAACAGCGTTCGTATGCAGGATTCAGCCAATCCAAGGAGAGGTTTGGCAACGTCCGCAAACAAGTGTTCGGGCATATCTGGGGAGAGATCCAGTTGCATCCGGCGAGAGACGATGCATGCCCGGCGAGAGCGGGTGTGACTGGGACGACGTTCGCGTGAGAGGCACGAACCAATCACGGTCGGTTCACGAGTTCACTCTTCACCGTGCAGCTGAGGAAGGAGTGCAGCTGTGTGGGGCGATGGCCGCAGCTCACGCCAGCCAGATATGTGGGCCGTAACCGGACCGGCGAGACCGTGCACTCTGGGCCAACTGGAGCCGTAACCGGACCGGCGAGCCCGTGCACTCGGGGTCAGCTGGGACTGTAACCGAACCGGCGAGACCGTGCACTCGGGGTCAGCTGGGACTGTAACCGAACCGGCGAGACCGTGCACTCGGGGCCAGCTGGAGCCGTAACCTGATCGGCGAGCCCGTGCACTCGGGGTCAGCTGGACCACTGCGCCACGGCTGCCACACCGGCCGGAACATTGCGCTCTCCGAGCTGAGCGAGGCCTCTCGCGCGCGGTGGCGGTAGCGCATCGCAGCACCAGTCGCGAACGCTGCGTCACCGCCGAGTAAGGCTTTCTTTTGAACAACGAGCCGTAGAATTGACGTCGTGTCAGCAATATTCTGTGGCATCTGAAGAAAATGGTAACAGTTTCGTTTGTCTGACAGGGTTCCGGTAGCTGAACAGATTTGGCGTTTTCTCCAGCTAGAAATGGGTGCGTATACAGGGTGGGTGAATATAAATAGATAATATAGAGAAATGGGTGCGTATACATTGGATATACAGATAAATGGATATTCTCCCGGCTCAGGGCTGGACACACAGAGCACCTAGCATGATGAACAGACTCATCATTAACCGACCACAAACCCGGAAGCCGCCAGAATCGGTCCCAATTCACAGTCACGAATCCAACTAATAAAGGACGGGTGCCGTGGCTCCCGTGTCAGATAAACTCTGATGCTCGACAGCCATACCACTTGTGTTGGATATGTAATTAAGTGTGGACCAGTGACTAACCCGCATTCCCACCGATCCGATGCTCGACATGATGGGAGTATGGACGGTCTGTACCAAGAATCCATCTGGACTAATGCTGGATCCATCTGGACTAATGCTGGATCCGATGCTCGACAGGATGGGAGTATCGACGGTCTGTACCAAGAATCCATCTGGACTAATGCTGGATCCATCTGGACTAATGCTCGATCCGATGCTCGACAGGATGGGAGTATCACGGTCTGTACCAAGAATCCATCTGGACTAGTGTACGGTCCGCCCCTGCCGACCTCCCTCCAACACCCCAACCTGAGGGAACCTAAGCTAACCAAACCTAAGACACCCATCTGAGGTAATCCGGCCTGACCTAGCCTAATATCCCCACCTGAGGGGACCTAGCCCAACATAGCCTAACACCCCTGAAGGATCTGCAGGGACTCATCTGAGAGAACCTAACCTAACCTAACCTAGCTCACCCATCTCAGGGGACCTAACCCAATGCCCCCATTTCAGGAGATATAACCTAACATTCCTATCTCAGATAGGGGTGTTAGGTTCGGCTAGGTCCTAGCCTAACCTAGCACTCCTATTTGAAAAGACGTGGCCTAATCTAGCCCAACACTCCAATTTGAGGGGAACTAGCCCAACGTTTCCATCTGGGGAAACCTAACCTAGCCTAACCTAACACCCCTATCTGAGGGAACGTAACCCAGGGCCTCCTCTAAGGAATTTTCACTATGTGAGATTTCTTGCACATACCTAATCAGTACAATATGGCTTAACAGGCGGATCTAGCCTTCCGGTTGGAGGGGCGGGGGGACTTTTGGCGTGGTCCCCCACCCCCAGTGGCGTACTTACGGTTTGCGCCATGGGGGCAAACGGATTTGAAGGGTGCCCAACCTACCACAATTTTTGGTTTAAATATTTCGACCCCTATTTTTCGAAGTGTCCCTTTTTGTTTAAATAAAACAATTAGTCACCAACTTAATTCTCATGTGGAGGGGCCCAATCTCTCACCATCCTTTCTCAGTCACCTGATTTTGACCTAACTCCCCCATCCTGTTCGAAGTTTTTTCTTTTGGTATCCCTTGACGTCACCTCAGACTGCTGAAATTACACCTGCACAAATCACCTGAAAATGTAAATTATCAGCCAACATTCCCAAGTGAGACCCACATGGGATATATTAGGGATATCTGGGATAACCCATATATAGGATGTAAATGGGCAGTTAGCTGGCTCCATCTGGGTCCCAGATGGGATGCCCAGATTTCATGCTCAATTCCGTTCACCTGAAAGTAGGTACCATTATTTTTAATGTATTTTTTGTTATTATTTCTATTTTTAAAGAAATTTAGTCTGCGTTCTTGCTGGGGTGGCTTTAAGGAACAGGATTCTATAGCGAAGCAGAGCTTGT